>PVKM010028155.1:0-18434 GCA_004027735.1 Carollia perspicillata
CCTTCAGTTCCTTTTTAAAAGCAATGCAGCTCTTAAAAATATACTCATGTAAAATTACCCATGTGCCTAAGTATCATTTCTATTTCAATTGAAGGTAAATTTTAGTAGACTGGTTTTGCAAACCAAAACTATCAAAGAACTCAGGTCTGAACATAAGGAATTCTAAATGAAAAGCTGAGTAATTTATTCTGATATGTCCACCTGTATTTTTATGTCATAAAAATAGGCTAAGGAATATTTAAAATACTTAACCTTTCTTAAATCTAGATGTGAAACAGGTGTCTGTTTTATTATTTTCACAATTAAGAACAGAAAAAATAAAACAGTCCAAAAGATAAGCTCTCTGAGGTCCTATTCAACAGAGTATGCCTCAGAGGGTCTTGAATATGAAAACCCTCAATAAGTTTCTGATGTGTAAATAAGAGCAGTGGCTTTGAAATGAATCACAATGTGTCGTTTTGTTCTAAGGGCTATTTGGGTGTACTCTCATCTCAAAGTACTTATTTGCTTCCCAGTGTAAATACTTAAACTTTTTATGTTTCATAGTTTTAAAGGCAAGGAGTATTTGACTCTTAAGTTTCATGTAATTTTGACTTCAGAATTTTGACATAGAACCAGGAAATATTTCTGATTTGTAAGCTATTTTTATTAAGATACTATAGTAGGCACATGTTCTAAAAGGCTCGTAGATTCTTTAAACTTGTAGAGAATGTGGTTTTATACTTATTTTATGCTAATAATCCTATGAATATGATTTTAATTGCACTACAGCAAATGGAAAATAAAAAGGAAACAGTGAATATCAAATTTTACATATTTGCTTTTTTATAAAAATCAATTTATAAATGGATATACTGTAATGTGGTACTATCAAAATCCGTGGTTAAATTTACATTTAATCATCTTTGCTTTATTATCTTTGGCAGCTAGAAAAACCTTTGTTTAATCTTTGTGAAAAGAAATTAAACTTTAAACCTTACACGCTGAAAAAAACTGCTAAGGTACACAGTTAATAAACTTAAGTATAAAATTAATCAGTCAACACTAGCAAATTCATGGTTAGAAAACTATGCTGATAATTATATAATACTTACATTATGTTCCTACTTTGATGTTCTATATTTGATGATATTGTAGTAATAATGATTCATTATATTTTTGATAGCCTGTAATTATTATTGCAAATATTTCATTTGCACTCGCTGTATGCTTTTGATTTTATGACAGAATTTTAAAAGGATATGCAAACTTGAGAGAAATAATTATACAAATACAGAAATTATGGTATCTTCCAAAATGAACAGGTTCATCCTTTCCGCCCACCCCCAATACAATAGTCTGGAGTGACATTGTCTGGGTCCCAGTTCTACTTCCCTTATTTATTAGCTGTAAATATTAAGTAATTATGTATCCTGTCTAAACCTTAGTTTTCTTATCTGTAAAATGGGGGAAATTCAAGCTTCTACCCAACATGATCCTTGCGAACAGTAATGCCATGGTCTTGTTGACCCATTTTGTGCTAACACAGTCACTGGCGCAGGGCAAGGCTCAACACATCTTAGCTATTTTTGTACCAGCATGACAGCAGGTTTTTAGGAGTAAGGGATAATCTGGTTCCTTTGAAGTTTATATAGACATAACTATGTCCATGTTGATAACGTGGGACCTAATAAAACAAATAGTAAATACAATAATGGTGTTGCAACAATCATGGTTTATTGGCAGCATTTGTAACAGCAATATAAAGTACTGCTTATAGTAATAAAGATCCCCATGAACAAATCCTCTTTGTAATAAGTACAATGGTAATGGATTAATAGCATACGTAGAATTGTGATGACTGTTTAAAGACTGTGTTAGAAAATATTAACGTTATGTTTGTGTTAATATAGATTGTTTATGCCAATATGGAGTTGTGAGTGTGTGAAAGCTATGAGATAGCAATCAAGAAACTTATGTTGCCTGAAAAAGAGAACCGCATGTAGGGAAAGCATCCTTCAATCAGAGAAATGTATATGCCAGAGAACAGAAAGACATCTTCCTAGAGTAAATATACTGAAATCACACGGTCATAAATTAAAAGAGGGGAGGGCATTCCACCAGGACTCATTATTCGGGAGCTATTCTACATGGGAGTGGTGGACTATCAACATTTGACAGGGAGTCTATTAAAGCAACACACAGATGATTTGCATGCAAGGTAAGGGGAATGCTTTGGCCATGCCACTGGATTTCATATAAACTGCATTCATGCAAATACTACAACTCTACTGTGACTTTTATTTTTGGAACTGCAACTGAAGTATAAAGGACTTTTCATGCTTCCTTTCTGCTGTGCGATCTTTCAGATTTCATTAGACTTAACTATGTTACATTAATTATGAACTGATCGTATGAAGGAAATGATAGTGACTAAGAATGAGTGATTTTTATAGGGGTGAAATTGTGAAATTCATAACAGCTAAAAGAACAAAAAGTCAGAATTTTATCATCAAAGATAACTTGTTCCAAAACTTGTTCCCTGAAAAAAACTACCTTATTTTAAAATGTATCATTTACTAAATAAAGTATTATATTGAAGCCACTCTCTTTTAAACATAATTGGTTAAAATTGATGAAAGACCCCATAAGTGCAGTGGATATATACAGAATGGCACAATGAATAAGACACAGATCTTAACTTAGAAAGTTTATGGTCAAGAAGGAAAGGTTAAGAATATAAGATTATGGACAACAGTGTGGGGACTGCCTAAGGGGTGGGGCTGGGTAGAGTTGGGAAAAGGTGGGGGGAGTGGGGACAACTGTAATAGCATAAACCATTATACATATACATATATATTATAAATAATTACATAATATGCACCTCATATATTGTGTGCATGTATGACGCCCAGGTTCACTCCCCAGGACCTCCACTGGAAAGAAAAAGAGTATAAGGTTAGTCAGGAAGAGATTTGTCTATAAGAGATGTACTGTGAAGTCCATTAAGCTCTAAACAGGCAAAATTGCATGTAAGTGCTAGCTCTTCTGATAAGGTTTAGGATAATGATCTCTGGCTATTTAGAGCGATAATGTAAACTCATACACTTAAGCTCTTTTTACTGTTTTGCTGTGGCAATCATCCATCCATCCATTCATATATCAAACATTTATGGAATGTCAATTCTGCCAGGCACTGAGCCTCTCAAAATGAATTAACCTTTTATGGAGTTCACAGTGTGGTAAGGGAGACACCTCATTTTATTGTAGTTTATTTATTTGTTTCAATGCTAGGACTCAACTATGTGCCAGGTGTATAGAGGTAAATGGGATGGAAGTTTAGCATATAAGTATATAAGTACTAACAACGGCTTAAAATGACCAGTTTAGAAATGCACAGTTTTGGATTTTGGGGGTGGTGAAATTGATGCTCTACCTTTTGCACGTGAAGAAAGGCTCAGAGGAGATAAATGATTTGCTCAGTTGGCTTATTGGCAACTGAACTGAGTTGGATTCACTCCCTGTTCTTTCACTCTCCCCTGCTCCTCTTCTGATCAAGCCCGCTGCCTCAGGAGGGCTAATAGGGAATGTAAGTGTTTTATGTAGACCTGAACCAAAGAAAACATGCACCAACTGCTGTTTAAAGGGGAAATAAATCAATGATATAAACAGCTTAATAGCAGGTACCAGGTTAAAAGTAGATTTAGTTCGCAAAGACCAACAAAGGAATTAATACAGCTTTATGAAGATATCGCTTTACAAATTAGGGAGTCTTTGACCTTCCACATAACTCTGATGTGAATGTACAGATATATTTTATAGACAATTAAAATATATAAAAGGTGAGGGCAGATTCATAAAAGTCAGAAGTGAAATATCCATTCCCAGGTAATGGTGAATATATTCATAAATGGATTCCGAGTCCTTTGCAATCTGGTATTCCTTGTGATAGAGCTGAAATAGACTTTCAATAAATTAAGGCTTCTCTTTGGCTTTTTTTTTTTTTTTTTGCCAAACAGGAATGTGTAGGTCAATGTTCAACAATTGCTACTAAAATAATATTTGGACTCCAAGATACTCTGATGTTATAAAACATTCTGGTGTAATAAAGATAACTCTGGTGTAACACATCATGGCATCTGCTCTGCCATTGACTAGTTATTGATTTAGGGCAAGTTACTTAACCTTTCTGAGCCTCAGTTTCCACATCAACACAATGAAATATGGAATATGGAATATGAAACCACTTAGGATTTCTTCCAGCTTTAAAAGTCTATGCCTTTGCAGTAGATAATACTCGCCTGTTTGGAAAGTACAGCCACGATGGTTAGCTGAGCTTTGTGTTCCACTTAAGATGCACTGGTAAATAAAGTTGCTGATAACTAGGAATCGAAAGAAAAATGATAGCTCACTCATTTTAATGAGAATGCTGAAAGCATATGTAATGGCTTATTATTAAACTATTCCACTGGTGGGGAAATTGGAAATATCACAATAAAAATTTTCAATTTTCCATTTCAGTAACTTTATTGAGTTGCCAAGGCATATAACAACAGCCAAAGTTGATACATTAAATGTGGATGTTTAAGAACAAAGTTAATATGTGATGTTATTGTTTCTCATTTTAGTCCCTTTCTGCCAGCCTTCTCCAGAGTTAAATAAATCTTCTTCCTTGCTTATTGCCAAAAAGTGTCTATTTCTGATAGTTTAAATATTTTTTTTCCTAATTCTTTATTCTTATATAAAGGTAGTAAATCACTATAGACTTTTATTTCTTCGCTGCCAAGTGTAATACAATGTCACTATTCCCCTTGGTTTCCACTGAGCCTGTCTTCTGGTTTCTATTTTCAGTTTATGATCCTTGTGTCTATATTTGGTAAAAGTCTGCTTATGTTTTTCAAATATGATGTAAGGCAATCTTTTAACAAAATGTTTCTGAGTGGAACCTAAAGCAATCTGAACTATTATAATTTTAGATACATGCTTCCCGAGAAGGTAATATAATGCTTTATTAAAGGATAGAGTTGCTATTTGATTTCAAATATTGTTACATTTTTATGTATTTATTCTATAGTTAATGATATTCTCATCCTTTTCTTTGGTACTAATGTTATTGTAGAAGCCGTCTGCCTCCTGACTCAGATTCCCGCTTTGTGTCTTCCTGCCAGACACGTGACATTTCTTTGTCTGGGCTGCAGCCCGCTCTCCTCAACAGTTGTGGATCTTCATTCTGACCACTAGGGGGCTTTGGCTTTAATCGCATTCTAAAGCTCAGGCAATTAATTAGCATGTATGTTATACAAGGAGCTGATAGTCCTATTTAATCTATATTATAAAAATTATACCTCAAAAACTCTAAGTAGATGAGTGTAATCCACAAGTAGACATGATCAGTAAACACTAAGGATAATCAGGGATGATCTGATTTTTTTGCTACGATTGGGGTAAAGTCCAGCTCAAAGAAGCAGTGTTTTCTAATGGGCCTCAGTGGTAGCAGGACTGGAGGTGGTTTTATTATCATTGAATTCCATCGGTGGGGCGTATGACCAACAAGACTTAATTTAGAAAAGGAAAGCTCCTCACCTCTGCAGTTCAAGAAATCCCTCTGGGGATTAGAACATGTAATTCAATTGCCTAGAAATCAGGTGTTACATAAATAGCTTATTCATGTGTTATACAAAAAGTGAAATATTAACCATTTCTCTTAGGGTAGGGGGTGAAGCTCAAGGAGAACCACACAGCCAGCCCCTCTCTCATTAACTTCTTCCATTTTAGGACAGATATTTGGAAGAGGAAGTATAGATGAAGGAGGACCCAGCATTTGATGTTGCAGAACCTGTTTGGAGACAACAGCCCCAACCTCTAATAAGATCAGCCAGGCTTTGCCTCAGGGACCAAGATGGGCAGAGATCAGAACCGCCTCCCAGGGCTCATTTGCTTCAGCCTCTGTTGTGGAGATCTGCTTCCCATGAGCTAACTGCAAGATTTATTTGTAATTAGCCTCCCAGCCGTTTTTGTGTCCCGAGTCCTGGATCAAAGGTCTCATTTTCCTCTACTCTCCCCTTATTTTACTCGAAACTTTTGCCTGGCAAATACACAACTTTCCTGACCAAATAGCTAATTCCATCCTGAGTCTGACGGACATGTCTTTGGTTCGGCATGTAGGAAATGTTTATTAATCATCTAACTGCAGTACAGTAATTAGAGATGTAAAGGTGAACAAGAAACAGTCCCTGTCTCTGAGATGCTTCCAGTCACTCTTGGGGACTAAAAAAAGTAACCGGACAACGATCGTAGTATGTACAATACTTGGGTAAGCATGGTCATGTTGTAAGAGCACATTTGAGCAGCTCTCCTCTCATCACTGGGCTCTACCACACAGCTGAAGGCAGAGAAACTTGCCTTGTTTCTATTTTTCAAAATCACTGTCATCAAGAAGACTGTATTTGCCTGACCTAGATCACCGTATTCCAGTACATCTCAGATGTCTTCCTCCTTGACCCCGAGACCAGTGGGTAAGGTGTATGCATGCAACAGTCACGTACTGTAGAAGCTTCCTAGTTCGCAGAGTCCTCCTACCTTTACTTAGCCTTTCTCCTTGTCGTACTTGATTACATGGAGGACTGAACCTCCTTGGGAACAGCCGAATACTTTCTGAGACCTTGAAAAGGTGTGATTGGAGTCAGGCAGATGTGGAAGCAAGCTGGAGTATTTAAGGGCAGCCTCCAGAGAGGGGATCCACAGGCTCCTGCCGCTGAGATTCCCCAAATCTTAGCCCTGCTCTCATCTTTCATGAGGTTGGTTTGTTCACTTTCTATAATTCTACAGGAAACTCGTGTATTCTTCTAGTAACTTTTTAAAGGCTTAAGTATTTTATTTTTTGTGCTTGTAGCCCAAGAATGCTTATGATGTTTGTATACATATATGTGTGTGTGCATATATATATATGAATAATCTAAAAAACACATGATCTACACTCAGAAAGTACACACCAGTTGTTATTAACTGCAAATGCTAGAGCGATGCATTTGACTCCTTACAACTTAACCTCTCAGGCAATAACAGCAGAATTGATGTCCCTCTGGTTTCTAGGTGCAAAGGTCAGCTGGAGAATGAAATGGTATCAGGGCATCTTCTAGAGCTTTCTCTGCTCATCTCTCTGTACAGAGGCTGCCTACTCAATTCAAGAGTAAAGGATCGTTGGGAGAAGAGGACCCATTCCTCATGTGTTGTCAATCCAGTGTTTCTTAGCAAACCAGGACTCTCACTCTTCCTTTCCAAAACTGATCTTGCTCTGCTGTTTGCCTTAGCTGGTCCAGGGACTGCACCCACACCGACTTCTTGTCAGGCCAGTCAAGCCTGCCCATTCACTGGTAAACTTGTTCTCCACTGTGTTTTCTGATACATGGGTTGTTCCTATGAAATGTGTGAAATCGTGACTGTCTATGTGGATTTTAACATGATGCCTCTGAAGTCACTCTTGTACTACAACTTATTGCAAGTGGCACTGTCTCCTTTATCTAATCTAGACTACAGGAAACCACACCCTAACCACAGCACCTGGACTGCTGCTATTTGCATCTTAGCATTTTAATATAAACCATTAACCTGTATATTTTCCAACTGTCCAAATCACGTAGACTTGGCAAGTCTTCAGTCTTCCTCCACCAAGATAACTTACAATTTCACAACAGGTCATAGAGATTACACTGTGTGGTTTTGGAATTCATAGCATTTAAAAATATATCAGTGGTTTCTAAAGAAATTAATTTGAGGCCTTTTCTCGGTATGGAATTGTATGTGAAGGCCCTCTACAGAGAGTAAAAAACAAACATAAAAGATCCCGGAGTGGAGGTGGAAGCCAGGAGGGTGGACTTGCTGTAGTTTCACTTATTTGGTGCTTCTATTCTTCTCTGCTGCACCCTGTGAGCTTCCTCTAGCCAAACCCCTGAGGTCACCTGGAGCACGGTTTGCAAACCACTGGTCTCAGTGTCACTCATTTAGCATTGAATCGGTTATTGGTGTTTTGACATTTCTGTACTTCAACCGCCTTATTATATTTTGCATGGTTATTTAATTTTCCAAGTACATGTTTTGACTTCTCCACTATACTGTAACCTCCTCAAGAGTAGAAGGAGTAACTTGTCTTACAGAGGAGGCAAATCAAAATCCACATAACTAACTCAGTGCTCGGCTTGCAAAAACGGTGCTCTGTCGATAATTACTGAGTGACTGCTGATTCTGTCTGGTGTCTAATACTCCCGAGAGGAAACCATTCAGGAACCTGGGCATGACTGGGTAGTAGTCTAATTAGCACAATCAGGAGGTAAATTGGGCTCTTCTTCTGTAAGGTCTACATAATGACCCCATGCTGTTGGCACTTCCAAAAAGAATGCTGTTAGGTGCAGTGATTTAGAAAACTGTATTATTTTAATAGGTGATTATGTTTGCTTGATATAACTGATTGATATGCTCATAAAAGACTCAGAGTATGGCTCCACCTATTCATTCCAGGTGTGACTTCCATGTGAGCAAAGTTTCAAATCACAAAAAGTTTCCAGTCCCTTCACAGAACACCCTTCAGTACCCAAGAAACCAGAAAAAAATGTAAGAACCCAAGCCCTCTTATCCAAGCTAGCAATGTGACTAATTATATTATGGAGAATGAATAGGCAATATTATGTGCAACACTTCAATAGTTGGTTTGGGATGAAATTTCTCATTCTGTTCGTTGGTGTTACCACTGATTAATAACCAGCATGACTGAGTAAAATATATTCATATTCACAGTAGTTGGCTGACTCACATGGCTGAGTGTTGTTTATCTAACACATGCTATCTGATGATGGTTGTGTTTTTCACTATGCTTTATAATCAGAAACCACTTGTTTCTTTCGATGTGAACTAAATGCTTTATAAAGGAAGAATAAACTTACAATTATATCTCCTAGAGAAAGGGTTTTCTTTCATTGAAATCTGTTTTAAAACTTTGACTTCTTATTTAAATAAAGTTAAAACTAACTTGAACAAGTCTCTTGAAAATGTTTAGTAGTGGATGATTATATAGTGACTTCTGGTTGCTTACAAATATTTTCATATATTCAAAGCCTAGGTAGTACAAAGGACTGCTACCATTACAAAGGAGTTACACTCTCCTGGCCTCTTGACAAAGATTTCTTGGCAGAATTTTTAAATCAAATTTTCGCTACTAATCATAGAAGGTATGCTTATATTCTCATTTTCTGAGGAGAGTCTCCATGCTTGTGATCTGATTCCTCCCCACAAGTACCCTATACAGGAGAGATGAACAAAAATGGCTGTGATTCTTTTGTGACCGGAACAGCTACCAAACAAAGAAGTGGCTGACTTGCCACAGTTGCAAAAAGATGGGTTTGAAATGAAGGTTTCTGGTCTTCTTGCCCAGTATTCTATCCTCCAGCCATGGATTCATAGTCTTGCTTTCCCACCGACATCACTCCTACTATATGAGACACACTTCCATGTGTACTGATGGATTACGGCACCAGTGATTATCATGGTGCACGTGTGTTTGAGTGTATGAGACTTCAAAGGGCATACATCAGAGTTCTGTTGGGGTTACTGAGAACGGTTCCAACGTACACCAAGAAGTAGTCTCCAATTCCTTGAAAGTTATGGGTAGTATTAATGTATTTTCTGTACTTTTTCTAAATCTTTTCTTCTATGCCTCCTATATCTCTTTCTGGAAGTCCAGAAATCTTTTACTTTGGAATCTGAAATGCTTCCTCATTAGACTTACTCTTCATTTAATATATGTTGGCTGCTTCATTTATACGGCAATCTCTTTACCGTCTTTATCATTTTTGGTTTGGTTCAAAGCCACCCTGTTGCCTGATGAAACCCAACCTCTTTCTCCTGGCAGATTAAGTTTGACCTGGCTCCTGCTGTATATTTACCCACATCTTTGAAAGAGTACAGCACAGTCCTATCTTGTCTTCTTCCATTTTTGCTCACTCCTTGATTGCCAGCTCAGTTAACCAAATATTTCCCATGTAGTATTGATTGCCAGGTAGACCATCTCCCTGAGGAGGTAGGCTGAAGATGGGGGAGGGTGGAGAGAATGTGAGTCTATCTGTTGCTAGGAAAATAAAATGCCCTTTTGCCCATGATACATCTTGGTGAGATATAGAGACTCTAAAGGAATATGACTAGATCTAGAAAAGTGTAGGATGGCGTAAGCAGAGCTGTGGTATGGGATGGTCTGAGTCAGCGATGGTGGGAAATAGGGTGTCATATTCATTATTCTGCACTTTCTAACATCTAGAGGGCAAACCGTTTCTAGCTGTCAAAAAAACATGATGGAATCATCAAAAATATATGCAATTATTTGTTCATTCAACAAATATTTTTTGAGGGCTTAGTAGAGTGAACAACACATACAGTGCGCTGACGGTGTGCCAGGAGGTACGTGGAAAGCTTTGTAGCCATTATTTTATTTCATTCTTACAACAGCATGTAAAATACTTCACTGATTTGAAGATGAGGAAGTTGACACTTTGAGAGGAAGGGTAAAATGTGTGAGGTTGCATAGTGTGTAAGTGGGAGCTGGATTTGAACACACGTTGACTGACTCCAGTGTTCCCATTTTAAGCACCACACTCCATTACTATGGGCCCTACACTGAGGATATTCCAGAAGGTAAAGCAGATGTCTGCCTTTGTGACACTTCCCTGCTGTTAGCCATCACTCTTAGTTACCTCAGGAATGTTCCAGTGTTAGCAATGAAAGTCTCATACCCCGGCACACCTTTCAGTCCAGGCAAACCGAGACGGGTGGTCACCAACGCCATTAATGCACATCTGTATCTCCTTTGGGCCCGAAGAAGCTTGTCACAACTACATCCAAAGGATCAATGCCTCCCCTGATGTGTTAATTCTCTAAAGCTCATACTGAAAAGAGGTTCCATGGCGCAGAGGAGCCCAAGAATCTTCGGAGTGCACTTCTCAGCTCTCCTAGCTGCCTACGCGGATGGAAACATAGCAGGGAGATGTGACTCCAGGATAGAAAAGACTGAACATGGAGAGGAGTCAGGGCGAGTATTTTCCATCCTCTCCTAATTTTTCTCTCTCTTTCTTGACATAGAACCCACTTCTTTCTCCTTCTGGATATTTCTTTTAGGAAAAAATTTCACTGCTTAGGAATTAATTCTTTCTGGTGAGAAAGGTTAATCCCCCTATAGCTACCTCAACATATTCAGCCCCGACCAGTGTGGCTCAGTTGGCTGGACATTGTCCCACAAAGCAAAAGGTGGCTGCTGGTTTGGTTTCCAGTCAGGGCACACGCGTGGATTGTGGGTTTGGTCCTTTGGTCCCCAAGCTGGGCAGGTAAGGCAACTGATTGATATTTCTCCCTCATGTTGATGTTTTTCTCCCTCCCTTCCTCTACCTCAAAAATAAATAAATAAAATCTAAAAAAATTACAGAGACAAGTATATTAAAGGAGACTAACTCCGACATGATTAATTTCTACAAGGATATTCTTTATTGCTGAGAAACATGAAAAACCTCCACTCTTGCCTAGCAGCAATTCCGGTTGCCACTGATCAGAAGCCCAGGTTTAAACTGATGGGAACTTTGAATTTCACATCTGCTTCACATCTGTTCTTTTCCTTCCTATTATTCATCACATCCATTCTAATTGTTCTTCATTTACAGTCTGAGGTCCTCCCTTCCAGACGGTAAACTCCTCAAGGGTAGGGACCACACTGGTTTTATTTTCATGATGTGTTCAGCACAGAGCATGACATAAGATATGCATTCAACAAGTATGTCTTGAATAAATGAATAAATTCTGTATCAGATAAATCATAGCATTTAATTTAAGTTTGACATTTTAGGCTTGCCTTGTGAAAAAGCAACAAGGGGAGAACATACAAAGTAAAGTATGTGAGCCTAAGCTGTGAGCTATAGTCTTTTCCAGTGTGTACAAAACAACTCACATTTATTGAGTGTGCATTATATGCTAAATGTGTATATATATGTGTTATATAACACTATATATGTACATATATAGTTACAAAACTAGGTGAGAATTGGATGAGTTTACAGATATGTGTTATGTGTGTATATAGATAATTATAAACAAAGGCACAAAGAGATTAGATAACTTGCCAACTAGTAAGTAATGTGATCTGAACTTATTACTGATCAAAGCATAAACTTGGGAAACTCGGCTCCACTTTTTAACCACTATGGAGAGCTGTCCTGTCTACATATTTTGCAGCTGACTTCCTGAATGTGGCCCAGCAATCTGACTCTGGGCTGTGTACCAGACCCAAATGGATGGATCAGTAGATACCCTCTTGTGTCGCCAAAAACTGTATAAGTATGCTTACATAATTGAATTTGTTATTCTCTCATTAACAAGAAGTATATTTTTGGCTCACACAAAAATGTATCTTGGCACTCACATATTCCATACCCGCCTTTTAAGGAAGGAGTGTTTATATTACTATGCAAAGCCTTCAAAGACATAGACTAGTTGACAGTTGCAGAAAAAGGAAAGGAAGGAGCCATTCAAAGATGGGAAAGACAATGAAACTACTTATATGAGATCATTATACAGGCCCTGTGACTAAGACTGCAATGTGAACTACATTAAATCTAAATACAAAATTGTGATGGAGAGATCAAATAACATATTGGTTAAAAGAGCTGCCAGGTGGTCGCCCCTGCTCAGTTCTTCTTTGAGCTTCTGTGAGTTAGCGTTCCAGTTTTCTGTGTAGCCGATTATGCATCCTGGCCTTGGAATCACAGGTCCCCCATGACCCTGTGGTTGATGCTGCCCTAGGTCCCTAATACCCTTGGTAGCAAGTCACGAACTTACCTCTTCTAGCAGTCATAGAGAGCTATGCACTAAGTGATGGATATATACATGTATTTATAGCTCTAGCCTATTAAAGGCCACAACAGAGCTTTTAAAGATGGAATTGGAAAATTCTCTGTGATGAGTTTTACTCAATAGATGACAGTTTCATTGACCTCTTAAATCTTGGGGATACTGTGCTTTTTTGTAGGGGGAACTAACTGAAGGAATAAGAAGAGCAACTATATCCCATATTAAATATTATCCACTATAATAACAACACAAGTGGGATGTTGTACTTTATATATCGGTGAAAGGGTCTTAAGTAGGGCAACAAAGTGGGCAAGGCAAAAAATGAGTAAAATATATTGGAATCAGTATAACTTGAAACCCCACAGGAAACACTAAAAATTTTGATTACTGTTATTTAACTACCTTATGAATATATATGTTCACAATGAGATTAAAGCATTCCATGATACTTTGCTTTTGACAGATTAAATATTCATTAAAATAGTGGTGTAAAGAACAAAATGAAAATCAGTCACCTGAAACTTCCCCCAAGTCTTCAAAAATCTGTTATATTTCATTCAGTGCTAATTGCTAGAAACTTATAAATAGTTTAGAGGAAAAAATTTTTAAATAAACTGATTAGTTTGGTGAATTGACTCTGCTTAATTGATTTTTCAGCAAAATGAACTTTGAAGATGAGCCTAGTTCCCAGAGGCGTCCTTTTTCCAGCTGCCCTCCGAAACGTGTCTCCTCCAATGGGCATTGCATGGGAACTACTAAAATTGTCCGGTGTTCCCAACCCTGGAGAGGCCTAGGTGTCTTCCAGTTTGCCACTCTGACAGTAGTTCTGATGTGCCCTGTGAAGAAGGAAGGATGTGGGCTTTTTTTTTCACTAAACCTTCCATGCAGCTTCCCAGTGTGACCTTGTCTGTGCTTTAACCCCGAAATGCCCTCCCTCCTCTCCAAACCTTGCTTTGTTTGTTATATTCCCTCTCAGTCTAATCCTCACTTAATTTGTCTAAACCTCCTTCCTGTCCTCAGCCTATGACCACATTCCCCCATCCCTGCAAACTCATTTGTTGGCACTACATATTTCCCCGACCATGCTTCAGGCTACTTCCTATCTTCTTTCCTTCCGTATCTTGAAAATACATTCTAATGTTCAGTATTCTGATTAACTGCTTCTTATTAAATTCCCAACCAGTTGTATTCGGCTTCCAAAATTCCACTCCAGTCCACTGGAACTATTCCTAGATTGTCAATGATTTCTTAATTTCCAAACACTGTGACCGTTTATTGGCCGACATCCCTAAAAGCATCTATGCAGCATTTGGATCTCCTTTCTTCCTTCAGGACCATTCTCTCACAGGTCTCTTGCCTTTGGTATGTCTGTCTCTTTTCAGTCTCTTTCGTTGAATTTTCTTCGGAAGTTCTCCTCTTAGTGTAGAGCTTTACACAAATGTAAGTGGGATCATTGACATTGATTTATTGATGCTTAAATTCAAATAAAGAACATTAGGTTTGTTTTCTATATCAAGAAGAGAACACACACATATATATACACAGATGAGTAGAACAGGCAAGTCATCCAGAATTCTCCTCCTGGCCCCTGGTTACTTTGGTAGCACTAGAAAAGTAAGCAGAAGTAATTATGTGACAGTTTCAGAAACACCGTGGGCCCTGGAATCAGGAAAGGAAGGGCAAGGCAGGCTGTGGGTTTCCTGTATCCCGTAGTGCTATGGGCTGAATTAAGTTTCCCTCCCCAAATTTATGTGTTGAAGTCCCAATCCCCAGTTCCTCAGAATGTAATGATATTTAGAGACATAACTTTTAAAGAGGTGATTAAGTTAAAGTGAGGTTATTAGGGTGGGGCCCTAATCCAGTAGGATGGATATTCTTATAAGACAGGGAAGAGACACTAGGGGTGCGTGTGCCTAGGGGCAACCATGTCAAGAGGCAGCAAGAGGATGGCCATCTTGAGCCAAAGAGAGAGGCCTCAGGAGAAACCAATTTTACTGAGTCCTTGATTGTGGGCTTCCGGCCCCCAGTACTGTGAGAAAATAAATTTCTGTGTTTAAGTCCCCCAGTCTGTGGTATTTTGTCATAGCAGACCTACTTAATTAATGCATGGAGGAAGTGAAATTCCTGGATAGTCAGTTTGACCCCTTGAAGCTGAGAGGCTTAATGGTAAAAGGGATTGTACTGTAATAAAATATTCCTGCTTGGAGTAAGAAAAATCCTTTTCTTGAATACTTTTCTCCCAATGAGGAGGTTGGAATTTTCTATTTCCAGAAGAGGAGTGAAATAACTCGCCTCAATATGCTATTTGCTTCTTTAGTTGGAGCCACTAGCTTTGTGACATAAAGAGGATTCTTTGTGACAGTGATATAGCAACTTTAAACATTTGTCTCAGCAAAGAGCTAAAAAGCAAAGTGAAACAAAACAAAAAGTGCCTGATGTTTGAAGAGCTCACATCCCTTGCTCCAGAATTTTTTTTTTACAATTCAGACAAGTTTCTTGCATCAGGATTTGTGCTGGCTTCAACAGAAGATATACTAAAATTGGAATAGGGCTTTAAATTGGTTTCATGACAAAGGCTATAAATTATAGTAGGTGACTCAAATTATTCACGAGAGAGAGGAGATCTTGATTTATGCACTAGTTTTGTGTAAATTTCATTTTTGTAAAGTAAATCACTTTTCCCATTGACTCACATTACAATTTGAGATACACTTTATCTTCTTTTCTGAATAATCTTCAATTGACAGCAGCTTTTTGCACTTCCATGCAAGCATTTAATGACCTAAATGCAAACACTTAAATGAAGCATAGCTATTTACAGAAATTGCAAGAGAACCATGTATTCGTTCAACACACACAACTAATACCAACTATTTGGCGGGGGCTGTAGATTCAAAGACATGGATCCCTTAGCTTCAAGATGCTTATTTTCTTTGGTAGATTGAAAAATTCTTTTGAGAAGCAAATGATCAGCCCCCAAATGCAATACCTCATAATATGCATATAATGGTTGTTCTTAAGAACTGAATTATTTAACATTACAAAGAATTTGCCATTGTTTGCTCAAATAAAATTGATGTCATATGTATTCACCAGTGTTTCCATGACTATTTTATTGTTTGGGGAAGACAGGGATTCTTAACCTGAAACTTTAAAAATATTTTAAAAATGTTTATGTGCTTTATAAGGTCTATGGAACCATGTAAAATAATATGCAAAATCAAATGTATATTATAATGGGATTAATATCCAAAATTTATAAAGAACTTATAAAACTCAACTCCAAAGAAACAAATAATCCAATTAAAAAGGGGGCAAAGGACCTGAATAGACACTTCTCCAAAGAGGACACACAAATGGCCAATGGACATAAGAAAAGATGCTCAGTGTCACTAATCATCAGGGAAATGCAAATTAAAATGACAATGAATTATCACCTCACATCTATCAGAATAGCTATCATTAATAAATCAACAAACAAATATTGGTGAGGATGGGGAGAAAAAGGAGTCCTCATGCGCTGTTGGTGGGAATGCAGACTGGTGCAGCCACTGTGGAGAGCAGTATGGAAATACCTCAAACAATTAAAAATGGAACTGCCTCCTGACCTGGCAATTCCACTTCTGATAATTTATCTGAAGAAACCTGAAACACTAATTCAAAAAATATATATACACCCCTATATTCATTGAAGTGCTATTTGCAATAGCAAGATTATGAAGCAGCCCAAGTGACCATCAGTAGATTAGTGGAGCTATGGTGCATTTACACAATGGAATACTACTTGGTCATAAAAAAGAAGGAATTTTTACCCTTTGTGACAGCATAGATAGACCTGGAGAACATTATGCTAAGTGAAATAAGTCAGTCAGAGCAAAGCAAAGACCATATGATTTCACTGACATGTGGAACCTAATGAATAAAATGGACTAACAAGCAAAATAGAGATCAGCTCATAGACAGAGAGCAGGCTGGCAGCTTGTTGGAGGTCAGGGGCTGGGTCAGGAGGGGGAGTGGAGGGATTGAGCAAAAAAATAGAAAAAACTCCTGGACATGGACAACAGCTTGGTAACTGCTAGGGAGCAAGGGAGTGGGGGGAGATGGAGGAGGGTAAAGGGGGATAAATGGTGATGGAAGGGGACTTGACTGGGGTGGTGAACACACAAGACAGTGTACAGATGACATGTTATAGAATTGCGCACCTGAAACCCATATAATTTTTTTAATCATTGTCATCCCAATAAATTCAACAAAAAGGAAAAGAAACAATAAAAACCAATGTATATGTGTACATGTGAATTCTTCTGGGGAGAGAGTTCATTATTTGCATCATTTTCTCAAAAGGATCCGTAATCTTACAAATGACTAGAATAAGAAGCAATGAGTTTATTGTCTCAGTCCAGTTCCCACAGACAGCATGCTTTTGAATTTTGCTTTGATGCAAGCAAGCAGTTTTGAGAAAATAAACGACAGTTATCAGAGGGTTCCTTTCTAAACACGAAGCATTTATTGAGCACCTAAGATGTTCATTGCATTGTAATAGGACTTGCAGGGCCGATAGGCTATGTGGAGAGAGAGTTGAAGTAGCCATCGCTTTTTTTAAAAAAATGACTGTTTGCCTTGTGTGGGGATAGGTAAGGCTAGCTTAGAGGAGTATGATCAGGATGGACAGGTTCCATGAACATCTAATAGCTCCGTCAGGGTCTATATAATATTTGTGCCGAAAAATCCCATTAAACATGGATGGCCAGCTATATAAGGTTTTTTTTTTTTTTTTTAATATTGTGCTGGCCTGTAAGTAGTAAGCAAGTTATTGACTTGAAATGCTTTATTGCATGGAAAGCATTACTAACAGAGAGTATTTTCCATTTTCTATTCATGTTTCTTCCTCATTATTTCTGTTGGGCTAATACTGTTTAGACACAATGAACACATTAATAGTACCCACCCTTGAATGCTCTTTAGAAAAACACAAAGTATTTATTGATTCTTTATGGGGTTTTTTAACCTAATGAAAGCTAGTTAGAATCAACAACCTTAACAATAATGTGTTGTATTCTCCCTGCTGCTAAAAAAACAGCAGGAAAACATTTTTTAAGCAACAGAGTCATGCTGCAAGTTGGAAGTAAATGAGCGCTTTCCAGCAATAAGATCTGCTGAATTACTGCATTTATATCCTTTCCTTAATCCCTGTTATGAAGATCACACAATAAAGAATCTCTCTGTGTAACGAAGACTGTTGCTAACTTGAACACAGTAACATAAAGCTGGATGCCATCTGTTAGAATAATGGTAGAACCTCTAATTTTACAATCGTTGGGAGCCCATCATTACTTTTCTACTTATTTAAAATATATATTAAAAAACCTAATGCTCCAAGCTTCATAATAAGGCTCTAGTGATATGTTCTATGAAAACATGTCACTCTTCTTTGTGCTTGTCAGGCAATGTCTTTTACAAGTGAACAAAGAAAACCTCTAATATTGAATCCAAGACATTAGGAATGTAAAGAAAACAGATTGACAGAAATATTGTATCAACTGTATTTACTGTGTCGGTACCTAGATTAGGTACTTGGA
>PVKM010028156.1:0-18430 GCA_004027735.1 Carollia perspicillata
TCATGTCCATGGGTTATAAGTTCTTTAGCTTCTACATTTCCCATACTATTCTTGCCTGCCCCCTGTCTGTTTTCTACCTACCATCTATGCTACTTATTCTTTGACCTTTTCCCCCTCTCTCCTCCTCCCACTCCCCTGTTGCTAACCCTTCATGTGATCACCATTTCTGTGGTGCTGTTCCTGTTCTAGTTGTTTGCTTAGTTTGTTTTTGTTTTAGGTGTGGTTATTAGTAATTGCGAGTTTGCTGTCATTTTACTGTACATGTTTTTTATTTTCTTTTTCTTAGATAAGTTCCTTTAGCATTTCATATACAAAGGGCTTGGTGATGATGAACTCCTTTAACTTGACCTTATCTGGGAAGTACTTTATCCGCCCTTCCATTCTAAATGAAAGATTTGCTGGATAGAGCAGTCTTGGATGTAGGTCCTTGCCTTTAATGACTTGGAATACTTCTTTCCAGCCCCTTCTTGCCTGTTAGGTCTCTTTTGAGAAATCAGCTGACAGTCTTATGGGAACTCCTTTGTAGGTTACTCTCTCCTTATCACTTGCTGCTTCTAGGATTCTGTCATTCATTTTTATGTTGAGTAATGTAATTATGATGTGCCTTGGTGTGTTCCTCCTTGGGTCCTATTTCTTTGGGTCTCTCTGAGCTTCCTGGACTTCCTGGAAGTCTATTTCCTTTGCCAGATTGGGGAAGTTTTCCATTATGTTTTCAAATATGTTGTCGATTTCTTGCTCTTCCTCTTCTCCTTCTGGTACCCCTATAATTCCGATGTTGGAATGTTTAAAGATGTCCTGGAGGTACCTAAACCTTTCCTCATTTTTTTTGAATTCTTATTTCTTCATTCTTTTCTGGTTGGATGTTTCTTTCTTTCTTCTGGTACCCTCCATTGATTTGAGTCCCAGTTTTCTTCCCATCACTATTGGTCCCCTGTGCATTTTCCTTCATTTCCCTTATTGTAGCCTTCATTTTTTCATCTAATTTACAACCAAAATCAACTAATTCTGTGAGCATCCTGATCACCAGTGCTTTGAACTGTGCATCTGATAGGTTGGCTATCTCTTTGTCACTTGGCTGTATTTGTCATGGAACTTTTATCTATTCTTCCGTTTGGGCCATTTTTTTTTGTCTTGTCGCACCTGTTACATAGTGAGGGGCAGAGCCTTAGGTGTTTACCAGGGCGGGGCAACCCAGTGGCTGGATTGTGGCCCTGTATGTGAGGGCGGGGTCCAAGAAGGAACAATGGTGCTTGCTCAGCTGTCCTCCATCGGATCTCAGTCCCCTCTGCCACTTCCCCCAAGCAAACTGGGCCTTTCTGGTGCTGATTCTCTTGTGGGTGGGCTTGTGTACGTTCTAGGACCCTGTGGTTCTCTCCAACAAACTCTCCTGTGAGGCTAGGAGTCTCTCCCAGCACTGCAATCCCCCACAGGTGTTTTCAGTCAGTGTTTTCAAGCTTTATTTCCCAGCACTGGGACCCTGGATTGCGTGGTCTGTCTCACTCCCCAGTTTATTTGTGTGTGAATGTGGGACTGCCTGGTCAGCCAGCCACCTTGTGTGCTGTGCCCCGCTTCACAATCACCACCGTGCTGCGTCTGCCCTTTGTCACCCTGTGCCTGGGGTCTGCCCGCTGCAGTCTTGCGTGCCAGAGGTTTATCAGCTTCTGCCTTGGGCTCCCAGTGCCACCGCTTTTTTTTTTGCGGTGAGCCCTCTCCACCCGGCCTCCTGACTACTTCCTTCCTATTGGTCTGGATGAATGTGTCTGTTTTAACTCCTTGGTTGTTGGACTTATGTACAGTTCAATTTTCTGTCAGTTCTAGTTGTTATTTTGTTTCTAAAATGTTGTTGCCCTTAGTTTGGTTGTGCAAGGAGGCACAGTATGTATACCTACGTCTCCATCTTGGCTGGATGTCTACAGTCCATATTTTTGATAATCTTCTTTTTCTTAGATAAGTCCCTTTAACATTTCATATAATAATAGCTTGGTGATAACTCCTTTAACTTGACCTTATCTGGGAGACACTTTATCTGCCCTTCCATTCCAAATAATAGCTTTGTTGGATAGAGTAATCTTGGATCCTTGCCTTTCATGACCCTGAATACTTCTTTCCAGCCCCTTCTTTCCTGCAAGATTTCTTTAGAGAAATCAGCTGATAGTCTAATGGGAACTCCTTTCTAAATAACTGTTTCCTTTTCTCTTGAGCTTTTAAGATTCTCTCCTTTTCTTTAATCTTGGGTAACTTAATTATGATGTGCTTTGGTGTGTCCTTCCTTGGGTCCAAATTCTTTGGGACTCTCTGAGCTTCCTGGATTTCCCAGAAGTCTATTTCCTTTGCCATTTTGGTGAAGTTCTCCTTCACTATTTTTTCAAATAAATCTTCAATTTCTTGCTTTTCCTCTTCTGTTTTGGGTGCCATTATGATTCAGATGCTGGAATGTTCAAAGTTAACCCAGAAGTTCCTAAGCTTCTCCTCCCTCATTTTTTTGAATTCCTGTTTCTTCATTATGTTCTGGTTGAATGTTTATTTCTTCGTTCTGCTCCAAATTGTTGATTTGAGTCCTGGTTTACTTCCCTTCACTTTTGGCTCCTTGTAGATTTTTCTTTATTTCACTTTGCATAGTTTTCACTTTTTCCTGTGTTTTGCAACCTTACTCAACCATTTTTATGAGTACCTGATTACCAGTGTTTTGAATTCTACATCTGATAGATTAGCTATCTCTTCATTGCTTAGTTGTATGTTTACTGGAGCTTTGATATATTCTTTCATTTGAGCCATATTCTTTGTCTCAGCATGCCTGTTATGTAGTAAGGGGAGGAGCATTAGATATTCACCAAGGTCGGTCAACCTACATCACTGCCTGGTGTCACTGTAGGTTGGGGAATGGTCTGAGAGGGAGCAATACTGCTTGCTCAGCTCTTAGCACTTTCAGTCACTTGCTCTGCTACCTAGAAGCAAATTGGGCCCTTCTGGTGCTGATTCCCAGGTGTCTGGGTTTGTGTATGTTCTAGGACCCTGTGAATTTTTCCAATGAACTCTCCTGTAAGGCTGGGAGTGTCTCCCGCAGCTGCAATCCCTATAGGTTTTTTCAGTCAGAGGTTTTGAGGTTTTATTTCTCTCTGCTTAAATCCTGGGTTGTGCAGTCTGTCTTGCTCCCTAGTTGCTTCTCCCAATTTATCTGCATGCAAATGTCGGACTGCCCTGTCTACCATCTACTGTCTCACCCCCCTGTTCCTCCAGCTGCTGCCCCTCCTCTCTGCCCTGGCTGCCCATCTCTGCCCCTCCTGCCAGTCTGAATGAATATTTCTTTTTAACTCCTTGGTTGTCAGACTTCTATACAGTTGGATTTTCTGCCAGTTCTCAAAATTTTTTGATTTTATAAATTTCTTGTTCTCTTTTGGTTGTGCGAGGATGCAAAGTGTATCTACCTATGCCTCCCTCTTGGCTGGAAGTCCTGTCCTTGTCCTCAGTCTTAAAATAGATTATTATAAATCCTCCCAAACAGTAGCTTGAATCACAAATGTGAACATATAGTTATATCTTAAATTTTTATTTTAGAATATGTCGCAGTCATGGCGTAATTAAAATAGTCATTCGATCAACTGTCTAATTGCCTGTTACAGTGTTCTAAATAGAATATTTAATAGGATCGTTCTTTTGGGGGTTTACTGAGGAATGTGCTTATTTGTATGCACTTTTATGTTAATTTATTAAACAGAAGTCAATCAAAACTCATTCTGTAAGTATGTTAGAACTTTATTTATGGCATCCAGAGCTCAGAACTATGGTTTGGAATCCATTTCTTTGTGTAAAAGCATGTAAAACACATTTAGTTTCCTTGTGCAATTTTAGCAGAGCAGGGCTAAGGGTGATTAATTCTCTTCTCTGTTTTAAAATACTATGTATGAAAGAGTATATCTCCAGAGTTAACTAGCAAAAGACATCTGAGTTTTAGATAAACTAATTAAATAAAAGATATTTGAAATCTATTCAGTATTTTTTATAAGTATATATTTCATTGGTAGAAAGATTCTGAGTGGTTCCTGTACATATCTGTTTGTGCTTATTTAAATAGTATTTTGTTCTTTCATTGTGATTTATATTCCGTTTTTCCTTTTAAATATTTATGTCAAGTATATTTCAGACTATATTATATCCTTTTTCTCTAGTCCTTGGTGTGTAATTCTTTGATTTGTTGTATCTGCTAGTACTTCCTCATAGTGATTCTTCAAATGGATTATTATAATCTGTAGCTGTAAATTCATCTCTAGCAGGGCTTGATTTGGGGGTTTAGGCTGTATACTCAGGATGGAGAATCTTAACTACAACCCAGTTTTACATTTGTCTCTGCCCAGACTGGATGGGTTTTACTATAATTAGACTAGTTTTAATGAAAATATCTCAGTTTAGGATCATTTGAGCCAAGCAAACAGAATGAATTTGAATTCCACAGCTACCCACAGGCTGAGGTGCTGGCTTCCTGTGGGTGTCTTGTTTTCCACCCAAGCTCTCTTGCGGTTTCCTAGGCAGGGTCAGTGGGTCAAGTTTTTCCATCCCATGGGAAGGTGACCCCTTATGACTCCTGGTCCTATGTAGGAAGTTTATACTTCGGTTTTTCATCCAGGACACTCATTATTTATGTTTTTCAGAATCCCAGCACCCCACTGGTTTCAACACAATTCATTAGCTAGGAGGATTTATAACATATCATTTAAATCAGGACACTTTGAAAACTGGTAGGGGACGTTGTTATTCATTACTCTGAAGCAGCAGGTGCAAAGCAAGCCTACCCTTAGCAAACATGTATGTGTGTGATGACCTTGCAGTCACCTTAAGACATAAGCTGTTTTGACTTCTGCTTCAGTTCACTAACCACTGCCCACATTTTCCAATCCTTTATTTCTACACTCTGGAGATTTTCCTGTTGATTTCTAGCTTGGTAGATACCCCTTGTTATATTCGATGAATGTGTTTGTATTGGGAGGAAGGGGTCCATCCAATAGCAGCTTGTTCTTATGTGTTGACCTAAAATCTATTAATTTCTTTAATATATACAAATCTTCCTAATCTTTTTTTCTTTTACTGCTTCCTGTGAGTTCCAATTGGGTTTATTAGTTATTTCCTTATCCTTATATTTACTTGAATCATGGGTGCAAAAATGGTAAATAAAGACTTTTCCCCCTTTTTCTCCCTTAAAATAGTTGACTAAATTTTGTCTAATATTATATAGTTTCTGAACGTTCATTATTCCTAGGGTAAAGTAAAATATTTCATTTATTTCTTTAAAAGGATCAAACCAGTGTTTTGAACTTGAATCTCCTGCTGACATGCACAGTATTTAAATATTATTTTACTATTATTTGACACCTAATTACAGCCAGCAAAACTACTTTGGCAATGGAATTTATATCTAATTGCTCATTATTCAGGGCCAGGATTCCATGTCATAGGAGTGGGACTAGGAAAAGCCAAGAAAGTTCTGTATAGATGGAAGTACCAAGAAAATAACACTGACACATGGCACAAAGCAGGCCTGTTTTTAATCTGATTTTATTTATTTTAGTCAAAATGGGCACTAGGGTTTAAGGTTGCAACAGAGGCCTCATTACCAGAACTGAGGCACAGGTAAATGAACTGAACAGTCTCAGACATGTGCTGAGTTTAGACAGCTACAAATGCAATAAATGCAAGTGGCTTGTGAGCTCTTAGAGAAGGGGTTATAATCTATTGGAAGTGAGTCATTGTGTTATACTGACTCTTCACTCCTCTATTTGTTTATTCCTTTAGACATGCATCTCTTCCCTCCAGCATGATCACCTGGTTACCTCTTTAAGATGACAGGCCCAGGCGAGGTATTCAGGACTGCGAAGGAGAACGTTGGTGCAAAGGTAGCAGCTGGCAATAAGCTTCCATGAATGTAAGTTGCTTTATTACACCTCTGTTAACTGCCTCCTCTACCTCTTCCTTTTGGTCCCAACTTTTCCCTAGTGACCAAAATCCACCTTTTCTTTTTACTTTCTGTTTCTACTTGTGGCACTCCTGTCACCAATCCAAACTAATGGGCTTTGTCAACAAAGCCTTTACTTTGTTAAACGGAAGTGCTGTCTGTAAACCCTATGTGATTCATTGGTTAAACCTCTTGGATTCATCTTAAGAAAGTATACTTTAAAGCCCTGGCTGGTATAGCTCAGTGGATTGAGCTCAGGCCTGGGAACCAAACAACAATGGTTCGATTCCCAGTCAGGGCACATGCCTGGGTTGCAGGTCAGTTCCCAGCAGGGGACGCACAAGAGGCAACAATACATTGATATTTCTCTCCCTCTCTCCTTCCCTTCCCATCTAAAGATAAATAAAATAAAAAAAAAATGAAAGAAAGTATACTTTAGAGAGAAAACCTGAAGTAATATATATAGAGTTAAAACTTTATTTATTCTATTGACAGAAGAAAATATTGTTTTTTTCTCTATAGATATTCTCTTGATTACTTGAAAAAGCTTTATATTTATGACTGCCAAGACTGTCACTACTTCTGTGACTTTAATAATGTGTTCACCTGAATATTAAAAGAGAAACTGTACAACTAATGCAAGCACTCAGAAATGACTTAGAAACACATTGTGGATCTCATATATCCTACATGTCAAATCACACACCTGGAAAATTTAATGGATACCATTCTTTTCTGTGGTTTTGACTCCAAACCTACCAGTCCAAATTAGGATTTGTTAATGGTACGTCAGTACATGCTCTGTTGAACAAATACTTTCTTTTCTATTTATTTTATTTCAGTATCTGCTTCTTTGTAGTGTTCTCTTCAGATCAAATTGTAGAAATTATTCCTTCACCAAAAATATAAGCCTTAAGCCTTGGCATAGCATACAAGTTATATCTATTTTAACTGCTACTTTTTACTGAAACTTCCAGTGACCTCCAAATCCTAGTAATGATAGCAATTCACCAAGATGTATCTTGTATTGAGCCTTTGTGTCAGCTTTTTAATTTTCCTGGAATGTCATCTTTTTTGTTACTGAGTAGTATTCCAGTATATGAACTACTGCAACTTATTTACCAGTTGATTGACTTTGGAGTTGTTTCCAGTTTGGGGTTATTATGCATAAAAATTTAAAGATAAAATGGTCATGCCCTGGCTGGTGTATCTCAGTGGATTGAGCACAGGCCTGCAAACCAAAGGGTTGCCAGTTCAATTCCCAGTCAGGGCATATGCCTGGGTTGCAGGCCAGGTCTCCAGATGGGGGCATGTGAGAGGCAACCACACATTAATGTTTCTTGCTCTTTCTCCTTCCTTCTCTCTCTACAAATAAATAAAATGGTCATAAACATTTGCATACAGCTCTTTGTGTAGATGTATGTTTTCATTTTGTTGGGGAAACACCTAGGAGTGGGACTGCTGGATCATATGGCAGAGAGCAGTTATCTTTATGAGAAATTTCTGAACTGTTTTCCAAAGTGACTGTATCATTTTTGTTAAAGGAATTAAAAAAGAGTCTGGAGATTTTGGCTAGAAATAAGTGATCAAGATTCATTCAAGGGTCTCAGGGTTTGCAAACTGGAAATACAACAGGACAATACCCAGAACGTTCCTATGAATAAAGAAAAGAGTTCTCACAGTAAAAACTGCACTCTTGAGAAGAATCAGTCGTGAATTCTTAGCCTTTGGATTGGTCTGAGATGGTGATCCTCTAGATGATCAGTTGTCTGGATATACTGGATGTCAGGAAGTCTAGATACATAAACGTCCTTTCTTTAGTTCTTCAGGGGGTGATAGAGGGTTATCTGGAGGTTCTATGTATATCTAAGCATTGATGAGGGTTGGGATATTCAAAAGTTTACATTCTTAGGCAAGCTAAAACAAGAATTGAATTATATTCATGTGTCTAAGTCTACTTAGGCAAGTTAAAACAAGAATAGAGTCATTTCCTTATGCTTCATCTGACTTGATTTTAGTAACTTTTCAGCTTCACTGTAATAACTACATTTTATTTCTTGACTGTCTTTCTCACTTTGCATTCTCATCAGTGGTGTATGAGAGTTTCAGTTGTTCGTTATCCTCCATAACACTTGGTGTTGTCCATCTTTTTAATACTAGATACTCTGGTGGTATATAGTAGCACTTCATTCTGGTTTAATTTACTTTTCATGAATAATAAGTATTGCTAAGCATCTCTTTATGTGCTTATTTAGATTCTGATGACAAATTCTTTATCAGATAGAGGTTTCCTGTAGCAGAGTCCACTCAACTAATTGCTCTTAGTATCTCCTGGTGCAGTGGAGATAGTGCAGTAAGTAGTGTGTGAAGCCATGCTAACAGCCCTTGACGACATTATTTCCACATTCATATGAGCCAATCTGTTAAGCCATGGTTATTTTGGGTTTCTTTCCCAAGTAGCTGAACCCAACCTAAACAGATGCTTTATACAATGTTCCTGGTTTCTTCATAACTTCCTGGAGAATTTTGTTAAGTTCCTCCCAAATGTCAATATCAAAGTCAAAGGAGTTGGGGCAAAAAAGCATTATTTTGGACTTCTTGGTTGAGGGGACAATGATTTGCATTAATGTAGAGAAGGGTACCAATGATGTAAATTTTGATTCGGCACAAAAAAACTTTCTAACAAAGCAGTATAATTAACATAGAGGGAAGAGGCTGGGGTTTTTAGTTAGTGGTGGGCTAGCATTTGCTAACTCTGTGATCCTAGACAAGTGACCTAATCCCTTGATTCTGTCTCCCCATTTATAAAATGAGGATAATAATTTTCGACCTCCCTACTTCATATGATTTTTGCAAAGATTAAATGAGATAATATATGTGAAAGCTCTGTGCAAATATAATAAAATCAGTAGTAGTGACAGTCATGGTAGAAGTAGTAGGAATAAACATTAAAAAAGGAGTAGAAATTAGCATTGATTGGCTGTCAGAAGTGCTGCCTTCAGCTTCCTGCGTCCTAGGATACTGTTACTTAGCACATTGTAGAAAGGAATTTGTTGGCTGGAATTCGGACCATCTGATCTCTAATGTTCTTTCCAAGTATCAGCCACTGTATTCTCATTATTTTCAACTCACTCTATTCTTTTTCTAATTTCTTGGCAATGTATTGCATTTAGTACCATAGAAAGCAGGGGCACGATCTAAAAAAAAGATAATGAGATATTTTAAGTATTGTAATTTTTAAAGCTGTTTAATTTTTCCCACCTACTTCAAAAACAGTATTGGTGAATAGGAAGAAGGATTCAGCACATGTCACTTTCAGGAACACTAAGATGAAGTTGATATTTGTAAAAGATCAGGCATAGATTTATATTGTGGATAGAGCTCACATTCTGAAATTCTTGTGAGAAAGTTTTCAGGGTCTCTAATATTTTTGTAATATTCTTTTTCTTTCTTATTATTTTTAAAATTTAATCTTTTTTGTATTTTTTGATTAGCATTTAGTTCCCTTTTACACACCTCCCCCCAGCAATCACCACAATGTTCTCCATGTCCCTGTCCCTGACCCTTTTTCCTTTTTGCTCAATCCTGCCACCCTCTAAACTTCCTCCCTCAGCTGTCATATTGCTGTCTATCTATGAGTCTGTCCCAATTCTACTTGTTAATTCAGTTTGTTGATTAAATTCCACATATGAGTGAAAGCATATGCTGTGTCTTTCTCTGACTGTCTTATTTCACTTACCATAATGTTCTCCAGGTCCATACATACTGTTGCAAAGGGTAAAACTTTCTTCTTTTTTATGGCCAAGTGGTATTCAATTGTGCAAATGTCCCATAGTTGGGACTATGTTCTATAGTTGGACTATGTCCCATAGTTGTTTTATCCACTCACCTGCTGGTGGACACTTGGGCTGCTTCTGTAACTTAGAGATTGTGAATAATGCTATGATGAATATAGGGGTGCTTATGTTCTTCCGAATTTGTGTTTTGGGTTCCTTCAGATGTATTCCCAGAAGTGGGATCACTGGTTGAAAGGCAAATCCATTTTAATTTTTTTAGGCATCTCTCTGTACTGCTTTCCACAGTGGCTGTCCCAGTCTGCATTCCTCCCACTAACAGTGCAAATGGGTTCCCCTTTCTCCACATCCTCTTGTTTGTTGATTTCTTGATGATAGCCATTCTGACAGGTGTGAGATGGTATCTCATTATGGTTTTAATTTGCATCTTTCTGATCATGATTGACACTGAACATCTTTTCATGTGTCTGTTGGCCATCTGTATGTCCTATTTGGAGAAGTGTCTATTCAGGACCTGATATGGACCCCAGCTCGTGGGGTCTGCGACATTGTGGATGAGACAGGAGAAATTCACATGGAGTACTGAGTCCTGTGGAGGAAAAGGGATGGTGTGACTTCTCTCTCAAGAGGAGAAAAAGCCTTGGAACACCTTAGCTACTCTCTCAAGGAGAGAGAGCCCCAACCCTTGCCTGGACAAGCTTATATTGCTTTTCTGGGCTTATTACATGACGGTCCTCATTTACTGTGCACAGGTTTGCTTTAGGTGGTTACTTTTTACAGAAAATAAAGGAGAGGATGCTGCTAATCACATCACAGAAGAAGAATATTTGCAAATGCAAAGGGAAAAGTGGTTGAACTGGTTACACTCATCCTTGGAAGGTTTAACATAGATTTTAGGAAGTTACTTTAAAAATATGCAGTGAACATTTGTTGCCTCAATTCAGGGTGACAGAGTTTTAGCAAAAAGCAAGTCTTAAAGCGGCCTAGGTACAATGCAGGCCTGATTCCCCATGGGGAAACCTATTCGTGCGTGTGGGTCCTGTCTGGGCCCCCACCACACAGAACGGTCTTTGCCTGTTTTTTAATTGGGTTGTTTGCTTTTTTTGGTGTTGAGTTTTGTATTTTATAAATTTTGGATATTAACCCCTTATCCCAATGTATTGGTGAATATGTTCTCTCATTCTGTTGGTTTTCATTTTATTTTGTTGATGATTTCCTTTGCTGTGCAAAAGTGTTTTAGTTTGATATAGTCCCATTTGTTTATTCTTTCATTTCCCTTCCCAGGGGAGATAGATCCAAAAAAAATATTAGTATGATCAATGTCTGAGATTTTGCTGCCTATGTTTTCTTCTACATTTTTATGGTTTTGGATTTAACATTTAAGCCTTTGATCCATTTTGAATTTATTCTTATGTGTGGTGTAAGAAGGTGGTTTAGCTTCATTTTACTGCACATATCTGTCCAATTTTCCCAATACCATTGTTGAATAAACTACCTTTAGCCTGCTGTATGTGATTGCTTCCTCTGTCAAATATTAATTGACTATAAAGATGTGAGTTTATTTTTGGGCTCTCTATTCTATTCCATTGATCTATACATCTGTTTTCATGACAGTACCATGCTGTTTGATTACTATGGCCTTATAGGATGGCTTCATATTAGGTAGCATGATTCCTCCAACTTTGTACTTTCTCAGGATTGCTGTTACTATGTAGGGCCTTTTGTGGTTCCATATATGTTTTTGAAATATTTGTCTTAGTTCTGTGAAATATGTTATTGGACTCACTCTTGATAGGAATTGCATTGATTCTAGAAATTCCTTTGGGTACTGTGAACATTTTAATGATATTAATACTTCATATCCATGAACATGGCATGTGCTTTCACTTATTTGTATCTTCTTCTATTTCTTTCTTCAGTGTCTTATAATTTTCCATGTACAGATCTTTTTTATTCCTGATTAGGTTTATTCCTAGGTATTTTATTCTTTTGTAGCAATTGTGAGTGGTATTGTTTTCTTAATTTTCCTTTCTGTTAGAACATTACTGGCATATAAAAATGTAACTGATTTCTGAATACAAATTTTTCATCCTGCTACTTTGTTGTATTCATTTATCAGTTCCAGTAGTTTCTTGGTGGAATCTTTGGGCTTCTCTATATACGGTATCATGTCATCTGCAAATAATGACAGATATGCTTCTTCCTTTCCAAATTGAATATCTTTTATGTCTTCTTCTTGTCTGATTGCTATGGCTGGGACTTCTAGTACTATGTTGAATAAGAGAGGTGAAAGTGGACATCCCTGTCTCACTCCTGATATCAAAGGGTATGATGCTGGCAGTAGGATTGTCATATATGGCCTTTATTATGTTTAAATTTGTTTCTTCTAACTCTACTTTGCTAAGAGTTTTTATCATAAATGGGTGCTGGATTTTATCAAATTCTCTTTATGCATCGATTGATATGATCATGTGGTTTTTATCCTTCATTTTGTTTATGTGGTGAATTACATTTATTGATTTGCAAATGTTGTACCAACCTTGCATTCTTAGAATAAACCTCACGTGATGATGGTTTATGATCTTATTGATGCATTGCTGGATCTGGTTTGCCAATATTTTTCTATGTTCTTCAGGGATATTGGCCTATAACTTTCATTCATTGTAGTGTCTTTATCTGGTTTTGGAATTAGGATAATGCTGGCCTTGTGAAAGGAGTTTGGGAGCCTTCCCTCCTCTTAAATTTTATGAAATAGTTTGAGAAGAAGAGGTGTTAGTTCTTCTTGCAATATTTTTTAAAATTCATCTGGTAAGCCATCTGATCTAGGGTTTTTGTTTTTTGAGAGTTTTTTAGTTACTATTTCAAAATCACTGGGTATAATCTGCCTTTTCAGATTCTCTGATTTTTCCTGATATACTTTTGGGAGACTTTATGTTTCTGGGAATTTGTCCACTTCATCCATGTGGTCCAGTTTGTTAGCATATAGTTGTTCATATATTTTCTTATAATCATTTGTATTTCTTTGGTGTCAGGTGTTATTTCCCCTCTTTTATTTTTTTTTTAGTCTTCTCTGTTTTTTTCTTGATAAATATATTTAAAGTTTTATAAATCTTGTTTACCTTTTCAAAGAACCAGCTATTGGATTCATGAACTTTTTGTATATTCTCCACCTTCCCCCTCTATGCTGATAACTCTCCATGCGATCTGCATTTTTATGATTGTTTCTGTGTTCTAGTTGTTTGCTTAGTTTGTTTTGTATTTTTTAGATTCAGTTGTTGATAGTTGTGAGTTTGTTGTCATTTTACTGTTCATAGTTTTGATTTTCTTCTTTTTCTTAAATAAGTCCCTTTAACATTTCATAGAATAGAGGCTTGGTAAAGATGAACTCTTTTAGCTTTACCTTGTCTGAGAAGTTCTTTATCTGCCCTTGTATTCTAAATGATAGCTTTGCTGGATACAGTAAGCTTGGATGTAGGTCCTTCCTTTTCATCACTTTGAATACTTCTGTCAGTACCCTCTTGCCTAAAAAATTTCTTTTGAAAAATCAGCTGATAGTCTTATGGGGACTCCTTTGTAGGTAACTCTCTTCTCTTGGTGCTTTTAAGATTTCCTCTTTATCTTTAACTTTTGGCATTTTTTAAATGTTTTTATTTTTAAATTTTATTTTTCAAAATTATTGTTGTTCAGTTATAGTTGTCTTGCCTTTTTTACCATTGCTCACACCTACATTGTCCCCCCTATTCCTAGAGTCAATCCCCACCCTTTGTCCGTGCCCATCAGTCCTCTGTGTTCTTTTGCTTTCCCCTTCCTGTTACAGAACCGACCTGTGGGAAGGGGGACAAAATACTATTACCGAACGAACACCCCTTCTCCTGAGGTCCCCCTATAGTAAATCTGCCTTGCCTGCCACTAGGGAATTATAGTCCTCAATGTTAGATATTGGTGAATAGAAAAGGAATTATTTATTCAAAACGTTGTACAGACTTAGAGTAATGACTTAATGCCTTCATTAAAATCCCAAAGTCCTTTAAAATACCCACAAACACACACAGTCCTTCCTTCCCCCACTTTGCCCAGTCTGGGGTACCATATCTCAGGAAAAATAATAGAAGTCTGTGGCTCATGTAGCCCCTGGTTCTTCCCAGTAATCTGTGCTCAGCTGGCAGGCCTCCGTCTGTTCCAAGCACCATCAGCTGTGTCGTCACCATGATCTCCAGTTCTTAATCCAAACCTACATGGCACATTCTCATGGCCCACCAGCAAGAGTCCTTTCACCCTTTTCCTACCTGCAGCTTCTCTCCTGCATTCTTCCAAACTGCTAAGAGACAGCTCTGCAATGCTGCTACATCTTGCTTTCCAACTTCCTAAGCTGCATGGCAAAGGGACCCCCAAAGCTATATGGCTCTCCCTTTCTCACCAAAAGCCATGTGGTCCTAACCTTTCTCACCAAAGCAGCATTGTCCTCTCTTTTCATGGCTGCCATGCCTGGGTTTAAATCCCAGTGCCAAGCTTCCTATGCATTCTCATTTCTGACTCTTCCCACAATCAAGTACACTTGCCAGCATTCTCATATTTTTCCAGCTTTTTTGGACTGCCATAGTAAGTCTGGGCAGGCATTGCCCTGTGGCATGGAGCAAATCATCTCTAAGGTCTCACGCAGGCAATGTAACCAGGGGGTGTTGCTTCCCAGTTATATCCTGGGTAGAAGTCACTCCTATCTCCCTGGCTTAAAGCAAGGCCACAACTATTTAACATATCCATGAAACCAGTTAAAAGTTATAGATATGTTAAATGACCATGTCTGAAGTTAGTTGTAAAACTGTTGCTATGTAGAACAACTCTCAATGGCCCTGCTCCATGTGTCCCATCCCCCAGTTCAGACTTGTGGGGGTGCGGACATCAATTTTTTAAAATATTTCCTGGACACCCTGAGTTCTGAACCCCATTACAAGTCCCTATTTGGGAGACCTCCTGGCTGCATCCCCTTACATTCCTTTCTTTCACCCGTTATCCCCCCTGCCTCCTCCCCTCAGGTTACTGTCAGTTTGTTCTTTATTTCAATGTCTATGTTTCTATTTTGCTTATTTGTTTGCCTTTTGATTAGGTTCTACTTATAGGTGAGATCATATGGCATTTGTCTTTCACTGCATGGCTTATTTCACTTAGCATAATGCTCTCCATCTCCATCCATGCTGTTGTGAAGGGAACCTGTCTGCATGGTATGGCAAGTATAGCCCAGCCCCTGATTTGGAAAACTGACGGGGAGCGACGTAGGCACACAGGAAGCCAAACCCACCAATTGGTTTTCCCGTGGGGAATCAGGCCGGCATTGTACCTAGGGTGCTATGAGGCTTGCTTTTTGCTAAAACTCCCTTACCCTGAATTGAGGCAGCAAATGTTTAGCATATCTTTAAAGTAACTTCCTAAAATCTGTGCTACACTTCCCAAGGATGGAGTGTAACCAGTTCAAACACTTCCCCCCTTGATCTGCATCATCTTTCTCTTTGAAGTAATCAGCAACATTCATTCCTTTGTTTTCTGTAAAAGGTAACCACCTGAAGCAAACCTGTGCATAGTACATGAGGACCATCCTTGATGTCATGTACCAAGAAAAACAATAAAACCTTGTCCGGGCAGGGGTCAGGGCCCTCTCTCTCACTTAGAGAGTGGCCATGCAATCCCTTTTTCTCCACAGGACTTCTGTAGTCTGTGTGAATTTGTTCATCACAGCCACAACACACGGACCCTGCAGGCCAGGGTCCGCATCAGTGAAGGGTAGGAGTTCCTTCTTTCTCTATGCTGCATAGTATTCCATTGTGTAAATGTATCAGCTTTTTTATCCACTCATTTTCTGATGGGCACTTAGGCTGTTTCTAGCACTTGGCTATTGTAAATTGTACTGCTATGAACATGGGGTGCCTGGTTTTTTCTGAATTGGTGATGCAGGATTCTTAGTTTATAGTCCCAGCCGTGGGTTCACTAGATCGAAAGGCAGTTCCATCTTTAGTTCTTTGGGGAAATTCCATACTATTTCCACAGAGGCTGCAGCAGTCTCTATTCCCATGAATAGTGCACTGGGGTTCCCTTTTCTCCACAACCTTGCCAGCACTTGTTTATTGATTTTAATGATGGCAATTCTGACCAATGTTAAGTGGTACCTCATTGTGATTTTAACTTGTATCTCTCTAATGGCTAGTGATGTTGAGCAATATTTCATGAGTATATGGGCCCTCTTTATTGTCTGATTGAGAAGTGTCTGTTCAGGTCCTTTGCCAGTTTTTTAACTGGACTGCTTGTCTTCCTGGTATGGAGTCACGAAAGTTCCTTATATATTTTGGAGATCAGACCCTTCTTAGTAATTTCTTAAGTCTTTTGAATTTCTGTGATATTGGTTGCAATTTCACCTCTTTTGTTTCTGATTTTATTTATTTGGGTCATCTCTCTTTTTTCCTGAATAAACACAGACTTTTAAAATGGAAAATATTTTTTTTTAATTACAAATAATTTTTTATTTTTTGATATGCATTTTTTATTAATGTTCAAATACAATCATGTTCTTTTCACACCACCACTTTCCTCTACTCTACCCATCTCCAACTCCCACCCTCAATCCTACCCCACTTTGGCTTTGCCTATGAGTCCTTTATACATGTTCATTTACAAACCTTTCTCTTCTTTCCCACATTATTTCCCTCCCCCCCCGCCCCTCTGGTTACTGTCAGTTTGTTCTTGTTTTCAATGTGTCTGGTTATATTATGCTTGCTTGTTTGTTTTGTTAATTAGGTTCCACTTATAGGTGAGATCATATGGTATTTGTCTTTCACTGCTTGGCTTACTTCACTTAGCATAATGCTCTCCTTACGCTGTGGCAAAGGGTAGGAGCTCCTTCTTTCTTTCTGCTGGGCAGTGTTCCATTGTATAAATGTACCACAGTGCTTTGATCCACTCATTTACTGATGGCACCTAGGCTGTTCCAACACTTGGCTATTGTAAATTGTGCTGGTATGAATATTGGGGTGCATAGATTCTTTTGAATTAGTGTTTCAGGATTCTTAGGGTATAATGCCAGTAGTGGAATTGCCAGGGCAAAATGCAGTTCCATTTTTAGTTTTTTGAGAAAATTCCATACTGTTTCCATAGAGGCTGTACCAATCTGCATTCCCACCAACAATACACTAGGGTTCCCCTTTCTCCACAACCTTGTCAGCACTTATTGTTTGTTAATTTATTAATGATGGCTACTCTGATCACTGTGAAGTGGTATCTCATTGTGGTTTTAATTTGCACATCTCTAATGGGTAGTGATGTTGAGCATCATTTCATATGCCTATGGGCCCTCTATATGTCCTCCTTGGAGAAGTGTCTGTTCACGCCCTTTGCCCATTTTTTAATTTGATTGTTTGTTTTACTGGAGTAGAGTTATATGAGTTCTTTATATATGTTGGAGATCAATCCATTGCCTGAGATATCATTGGCAAATATATTTTCCCATATGTTTTATTCCCTTTACATTTTGCTGATATTTTCTTTAGCCATGCAAAAGCTTTTTATTTTTATGAATTCCCATTTATTTAATCTTTCCTTTATGTTCCTTGCTCTATGGGACATATTGGTAAAAGTATCACTGTATGAAATATCTCAGATTTTCCTGCCTATGTTCTCCTCTAGGACTTTTATGGTATCACAATTTATATTTAAATCTATTATTCACCTTGAGTTTATTTTTGTGTATGGTGTAAGTTGGTGATCTAGTTTCATTTTTTCGCATGTAGCTGTCTAGATCTCCCAACATCATTTGTTGAAGAGGCTATTTTTATTCCATTTTGTGCTTCTGTCCCTTTTGTCAAATATTAATTGACCATAGAGATTCGGGTTTGTTTCTGGGCTCTCTGTTCTGTTCCATTGGTCTATGTGTCTGTTCTTATGCCAGTAGCATACTGTTTTGATTACCATGGCCTTGTAATACCTGATGTATTTTGATATCAGGTATTGTGATCCCTACTACTTTGTTTTTTTCTCAGAATTGCTGATACTATTCAGGATCATTTGTGGTTTCATATCAATTTCTGAAATGTTTGTTCTGTATCTGTGAAATATGTCATTGGTACTTTAATATGGATTGCATAGAATCTATAAATTGCTTTGGATAGTATGGACATTTTGATGATGTTAATTCTTCCACTCCATGAACACAGTACCTGCTTCCATTTATTTGCATCTTCCTTAATTTCTTTCTTCAGTGTTGTGTAGTTTTCTGAGTATAGGTCTTTTACCTCCTTGGTTAGGTTTATTCCTAGGTATTTTATTTTTCTTGTTGCTATAGCAAATGGGTTTTTTTTTCCCATGAATTCTGTTTCTGATATATCATTGTTGGAGTAAAAAATGCCTTTGATTACTGAATATTGAGTTTGTATCCTGCTATTTTGCCAGATTCACTTAGTAGGCTGAGTAGTTTTTGGTGGAGTCTGTAGGGTTTTCTATGTATAGTATCAAGTCATCTGCAAACAATGACAGTTTTACTTCCTCCTTTGCCTTTGATTACTGAATATTGAGTTTGTATCTGCTATTTTGCCAAATTCATTTAGTAGGTTGAGTAGTTTTTGGTGGAGCCTGTAGGGTTTTCTATGTATAGTATCATGTCATCTGCAAACAATGACAGTTTTACTTCCTCCTTTCCAATTTGTATGTCTTT
>PVKM010028157.1:0-18435 GCA_004027735.1 Carollia perspicillata
TGTCAAGGTCATGTTCTGGAATAATTTGTGTATAGCCATTGTGCTCATTGACAATTTTATATTAAACATGGAGTTGGAAAAGCTGCTTTGAGCTTATTAGGGGTGAGGGGCTGAGCTGAATAGTCCATTCTTCTGAGAGCCTTATCCCCGGTCCATAGTTCCCGTGCTGACTTCCTCTGCAAACTTTCTGCACGCTTTTGTGACAATTTTAGCTCAAACCCAGCATTTTTATTGCAATTCAGAATCAAAACATGCAATTAAACTAAAAACAGTAGTGATGCTCTAACTGAAATGTATAGTTATAATGAAATACAGTTATTAAAAATGTTGGCTTAGAGTCTGATATAATTAACTTTATAGTCTCTCAACAAAGACATGCTTTTTCTATTTATTAAAAGGCTGGAAAATGTCTCTGCGTCTTAGAAGCGGTAGATTAAAACAAAGTAGAAATGGCTCTCGTTCCTATAATTCAAAAAACAGAGCGAAGGGGAGAGAAAATGACTTAGCTGAGAAGCAAATCGTGTCTCTCAGGAAAAGCACCACGATTTTCTAATCCATGTAGAGAGATGTGGGTGTGGTGTAAGTTAACTGAGGCGAAATGTGTAAAAACACTTAAACAAGCACGAAGTAAGTGTCCAGTATCTGTTCGTGGCGTCTTCATCTGAATCTACATTTGCACAAATAGCAGAAAACTCGTGGACGATGGCACTCAGCAGTTCTGCCTTTTACAAACTCTCTTTTATTACTATTTCCACAATCATATCACCTCATTGACACGGGTGTTAAGTTCAGTGTGATGGTTTTTAAATTGGGCACGCGATGTATTCCTTGCGTCGTGTGCATTTTTAGAAGGCTTGCGTTCATGAGCATCCCTTTAAGCTTCTCTCTTGCTCCCAACCTCGGAGAAGAGTCAGGGCAGGGGTGGAGGCCGTTCCAGGTCAGGATCGATTCAGGAAAGGCGCAGTGTCATTAAACACGTGTCAGAGTCACAGCCTGTACCAAAGTGCCCACACGCTGAGAAAGCAAACTGCACGGTTTGAAGGGCCGAGAAAACCCGCTCTGATCCATAATGATTTTACTGTTTGTGGGTTCTGCCTTGAGTGTATGTGTTCATTTATCTGCGGATCCCAGAGCATTTTGTGAGCAGTGAATGCTTTAGTCAGCAGAAAGCCCCCAGTGCCTGTGATTAATGTAGCTCCATCTCCACCGCCCGCCCTGGCTGGCTCATTCTTTCTCGAAGACCCTCCCTGAGCTGGACCCGGTGCTTCTGAGCTCTCCAGACTCTGCACCCCTGCGGGAGGAAACCTGAGAACAGCAGGGGCGCGCCGCTCTCGAGGGGCGGTTCCAGAGCTCCCTGCTGCCGCAGAGCTCCAGCACCCAGCTGAAGATGACTGACGGAGGAATACCTGCACAACACGCAAATTAATTCCCCCCTGCCTTTCCCTGGGGGAAATGTGGAAAACCAGACTATTCTGTCATTAAGTTTAGAATCCGGGGGCTCTGCTTTTCAGCTGTTTGGTGGGAGTGGGGGGTGCATGGGGAGGAGGTATGGTGGGAAAGGTGATAACCAAGAGGGCTGCTTACTCTTCATCACCCCCACCGCTTCCCCGAAAAACGAAAACTGGAGCCAAGGAGCTTCGAAACTGATGGCTGCTCCATCAGTTCTGAGGACGTGGAGCCAGTCCAGGGCCGAGAGAGGAGCAACAGAGATACTTCAAATACGGCAGCAGCGTCGGAAGACTGTTTTACAACTTTTTTTCTGAGTGGCAAAATGCATCTAGCATAAAATTCACTGCTTTAACCAATTTTAGGGGTACAAGTCAGTGGCTTTAGTACATCCATTACACTCATGAATAAGTTCATTCATTCATTCAACAAGTCTTCATCGAATGCACACCGTGCGGCGGGCGCCACGGCTGGGAGCACAGCAGAGACCCTGGCTGCACGGAACTCTCCCTCGGTGGGTGGAGCCGAGAGAGGCAGCAAACAAGCGGCAGAGACGGTAAACAAACAGACCAGGGGGCCTGTTGGGCGGCAGGTGGAGGTACGGCTGGTCTCCAGGCCACCGTGCTCCCACACACCCGAAGCCTTCTGTGTTCTTCTAACAGCACAGAGCCCTCTGCTCACCTGCCTCTTCCCCACCTGCGTGATTGCTACCGATTCGGGGGCGTCTACCAGTTACCCGGTTGGGTAATTATTATAAGAGACGTGTTCATTTGAACTGATCATTTGATAAACACGACGGACTCTGATGTCGGCTGGGCTGTCGATAAAAAAGGTCAAGGTCTCTGCCGCACACAAACACCCTGTGTTCCCCAGCACCCGCTCTTCACTTCTGGAAGACGCATTGAGGCACAGAACTGAGACAGGGAGACTTTCTCCCTTCAGTCATGCGATGATTTTTTTTGAAGGGGGCGTTGCATAGAAACATTTGCATTTCGTAAAGCCTTTCTCCTCAAAAACCTAAAGGTGGCCAAGAAGGGAAAGGGAGAGGAATAAAGTGGTTTATTATGCTTGGCAATGACAATGGAAATGGGATCCTGAAACGCTCTGTCGAGTGCGAGCATGTCATCAGATGTTCCCTGCGAAATGTGTCCCTCCTACTTAGGTTCTTTCGGGTTACAAGGAGCACTACACGTGTACAGTGACGGAAGCTTACTTGAAGAGGCCATGCGGGGAGGAGAGTAGTAAGTACCTGATTGTAACACTGGACCAAACCTTGACCATGGCCAAAACTAATGTACCCCTGGGGGGCAGAGGGAGCCCTGTGCCTCCACGTGCAATGCTCCACAAAAACGCCCCATCACTACTGTGGTGTTCCAGCCAGAAACGCCTACCCTGGGACAACATCAGATAAAATCAAATTGAGGGGCACGCTATGAAGTAACTGAGCTGGCTCCTTTAAGAAGGCAATGAAAGACAAAGAAAGGGTGAGGGACTGTTACAGATCAAAGGGGAGTAAGGAGTAGGGTGACCGACTGTCCCTATTTGCCCAGGACTGAATGGTTCCTTCCCCAGGGCACAGAACTTTCCGTGCGAAAACTGCCGAAGTCTAGGTAAACAGGACTGAGTGGGTCCTTACGTCCCTCACAAGGAGACAGAATAATTAAATGCGAAATGTGAAATGCATGGTCCTAGACTGCAGGGGCGCATGCTATGAAAGACATTACTGGGGCCATTCATAGCATTTGAACACGGGCTTAAAAAACTGTGGTGAAATACACATAACATAAAATTGATCATTTTACCTATTTTTAGGTGCATGGTTCAGTGGCCCTAAGTACATGCACACTGTTGTGCAACCATCACCAGTGTCCATTTCCAGGATGTTTTCATCTTTCCAAACAGAAGCTCTGCACCCATTGAACAACGGCAGCCTGCTTTGCCCTCCCCCAGCCCCTGGTAACCGCCATTCTATCTCCGTCTCTGCAAATGTGACTGTTTTGGGTACCTCATATAGTGGAATCATGCAGTATTTTTCCTCTTGTAATTGGTGTATTTCATTTAACGTGTCCTCAAGTTCCATCCATGTTATAGCACATATAAATCAGAATTTCATTCCTCTTTGAGGCCGAATAATACTCTGTTGTACACATAAACCACATCGTGTTTGGCCATTCCTCTATTGATGAATGTTTAGGTTGTTTCTACCTTTTGGCTATTGTAAATAATGCTGCTGTGGACATGGATGTAGAAACTTGGGCTTTTAAACTAAAGTATAGTAACATCAGTGTAAAATTTCCCGCATTTGTTATCTGGATGGTGGTTGTGTGAGAAAGCGTCCTGTCTAGGACAACACACACTGAAATATTAGGAGGCAAAGGGGTATGAGATGTGTATCCTATTCTCAAATGCTTCAGAAAAAGAGAGACAAGGGGAATGTGGCAAAAAGTTAAAAATGGGTGAATCGAGATAAAGAGTATGTGGGCTCTCTAAAAGGTTCTTGCAGTCTTTCCATAACTTAAGAATTTAAAAAACACACAGGAAAGTGAGACAGAGCTATCTCACGATGACAACCGGGCCTCGTGCAGGAAGAACCCGAGCCATGCCGGACCTCCCAGGGCCTGAGACGTGATAAAGGGCCTGGAAGGCAAGTCGGGGTTCCTCCCGGCGTCATGGGGAATCTTGTCCCTCTGAGCGGAGGCTGTCTGGTTTCCCAGCAACTCTCCGCTTCTTCGGCTGCTCCCGTCCCTACCAACCAGCTTCTTCATCGCATCCTCTGGTCCTCTTGCCCTCAGCTCGCTCGGAGCTTCTGCTTCCTCTTGGCCGTTACTTCCTCTTCTCTGTGTGGGTGTTGCTGCTGCTGTCCCCTGCTCTGGGTCCCGGCAGCTGTGGTGGGTCATGCGGTACAGGGAGTGTGACAGTCTCCAAGCAGAGAGAGCAGCCACCGTGCCCCGTGAGCGCCCCGCCCAACCAGTGTGGCCCAGCTCAAAGGACCATGCCTGCGACGCTCCGTGTGGTCTAGGGGGTTTGTACAGGGGGTGCAGTGGGGAGGAAAAGCAAATCACCCCATCTCGCCCCAGGCACTGTGATTCACGCTTGATTCGTCTTGAAGACGTGTGAGAGAAAGACAGTCGGTAAAAGTTCAAGAGAACCGGAGGAAGACAAGATGTCACTGCAGTCCTGGAGAAAATTAAGATCGACTATGAGAAAGCCAACCTTTTTCCTTCCTTCTTCCTTCCTTCCTTCCTTCCACAAAAATTCATTACGTGAAAAGCATTAGAGTCGATGCTGTGGGGATCTAAATTGCGTGAGAGGAGGCCCCTGCCACAAGAGGCTGGCAGCCTAGGACAACACGTTTTAAATGGAAGTTTGCAGCCTGGTACTGTGCATCTGACCTGCCTTAAAAGTTTTAAAATAAAAGGGGATTATTACGTTCCATCACACTTAGCAGTGGTAAATGTTGTTCAGTGAATTTTTAGATGTGTTTGTGTACACGGGATTGTAATGTAAAATGTATTCCTACTGTGTATTGTAGAAAATCTGCCTGCAAGCCACTGATCTGGTAGAATTAAACATACAGCTTCAGTGATCACCCACATTGTGATGCGCCTAGAACTTGGTCCTGAACTCTGGACATGGTCATCCCACTGCCAGCTGGACACCTCACACTCAACATGCCCAGCACTGTCCACGTCATCTTCCTGCCCCAAACGTGCCCTTTTCCTACATTATCTGTTGGTTAATAATATCAGTATTCACCTGGCTGGTGTAGCTCAGCAGATCGAGAGTGGGCTGCGAACCAAAGTAGCTGGTTCGATTCCCAGTCAGGGCACATGTTTGGGTTGCAGGCCAGGTCCCCAGTGGGGGCCATGTGAGAGGCAACCACACATTGATGTGTCTCTCTCTGTCTTTCTCCCTCCCTTCCCCTCCCCCTCCCTCTAAAAATAAATAAAACCTTTTTAAAAAGTAGTATCAGTATTGAACCTGGTAAGTCAGGCCAGCAGCCTGACAGTTTTCTAAGGTGTTTCCTTCTCCACTCATTCCTTGCATTCCACTGGCCCCCCCCCGCCTGCAGAGTGACCCTTCCTCTCCACCCTCCCCGATGCGCCTGTAATTTCTCACCTGGTTTCTTGCCCTACCTTCCGAACCAATGTTGCCGTCTCCAGTCTGGTTTCCTGACACCTCCCCTACAAGTCTGTATATCATATTGCTTCCCAAGTGATCTTCCAAAAATGCTAATATGGTGTTTTTGTTCCTGGCTGAAAACCCTTTGATGGTCCCCCACTGCTTTCGGATTAATGTCCAATCATAATAATCAGAGTCTTTCTGAATCCGTCTCTGCTGCTTCTGCAGCCTCCATTGCTAACCCTCTCAGATCCTAGGGAAGCGACTTGCTGTGGTTCCCAGTCGCTCAGGCACTCTCAGAGCTCAGTAACCACTACTCCTGTCTCCAGCCGCTTTTTTGTTTGTCCCCCTGTGTCTGAATCCTACCCCTTTTTCTGGACACAGGTCCAGTGTCACCTGGTCTTGGGACCCTTTCTGACTGCCCCGGATGGCTTCCCTATCATCCTGGTCATGTGGCTGTCCCAGCACTGGCCAAGCTGCACGTCATTGTCGTCTGGACTGCTTGAGAGCTAGCAGGCGGCGGGGACTCCGTGTTGCTCATCCCTGTAAAACAGGCCAACTAACCCAAAGCGTGACATGCTCGCTCTCAATCAAGCACGTCACGGAACAAACATTCGTGGAAGTCATGAATGAAGGTGAAATGTTTTTCCGGCCATTCCTGCTTATAGTGATAATGCTAAATAATTTTTGCAAATACAATAGTTTCTCACAAGTCCTTAGAACTGGAGTTCTACGGATTGGCCAGATGTGCTAATTCTGACTCAGTCATTCCTTTCTCCATCGCCCCCTTCTCCGTCTGGTTTCTACAACACGGATGAGAGAACATTGCCATCTGCTTGTGGAAGCTTCCAGGAATTCTCCCACCGACAGATCTCTTTGTTTTTTTTTTTTTAACAAAAAGGAAGGAGAAAGAAGGGAGGGAGAAGAGAGGAAGGAAGGAAGGAAGGAAGGAGAGAAGGAAGGGAGGGAACGGACTGCAAAGGAAGGCCGGAAGGCACTGGGGACCATATTCGTGTAACTTACGGCCTCTTTGTTTTCCTTATGGCCTGCCTGTGCTCCCGCTCAGGTCACAGGGAGGAAGGCCGGGTCCTTCAATGTTTACTTGGGAGGTGAACCTCCTTGGAAGCAGGGGCCTGGCCCAGACTGACTCTTGAGGGAACTCCAGTCAACTCTGCCCTTCAAGGGCCCACAGCCGCCATGTGAATCCCGTGCCCCCAGAGAACCGTTTTGTCTCCTCTTTATCCCAGGCCCTGGGGCTAGAGAGACAAAGAAGATGTGGCCCCAGATGCGGGAGGAAAGGAAAAACTGTCCTTGCTCCTGTACCCATTCTTTTGTTGCTCTGGACTTTTGTGGGCTTTTTAAATTTTTTTTTTTTTTTGAGGGAGGGAGATGACATAAGTGAGATTTAGCCATTTCTAAACAATTTTGTCTCAAAGGGTTTTGCCTCTATGTAACTAGGCAGAGCTATTCTTTTTTTTTTTAAGATTTTGTTGATTTATCTTTAGATGGGAAGGAAAGGAGAGAGGGAGAGAAATATCAATGTATGGTTGCCTCTCGTGCGTCCCCTGCTGGGAACTGGCCTGCAACCCACACATGTGCCCTGACTGGGAATCGAACCGCGATCCTTTGGTTCGCAGGCCCTCGCTCAATCCACTGAGCCGTACCAGCCAGGGCGGCAGAGCTATTCTTAAAGCAAAGCTTTGGAGCCCAGAAAGGGGAGCTCTGAGAATCCATATGTTACTTATCCAAAATGAACAGACTACGGAGGCAAAGTGCTCTCTAACACGGCATGAGTGTGATGTGACCGCCCTCGCATGTGAGCGTTCACGGAGCTATGAACTCTGCGAAGTGCCCAGCGGGGAGGCGGCCCCCAGTGACGGAGCACCCACGAGATGCCCTTCTCATGTGTCAGAAAACAGAGGGGACACGGGACGAGGAAGGGGGAGGCGCGGCTCAGTGTGACCACCGCCCATGCGATGCTGTGGTGTGAGGCACAGTAAAGGCGCAACAAAGAGACTTTTTTTTCAAGGGCGGTAAATGGCCGAGTTACAAGCTTGCAAACACATGCTGAAGCGCTCTTTAAAGGGCTGTGTGGTGCTGTATAATGTGCCTTTGTCATCTTTGAGGGGAGGTGGAAGCTGGGAACGATGACAGGTTTCACCACCTAATTAGCCGCTTGATCTGAATAGAAAAATGGCTGGACCCTCAGGGTTTTGCCGCACTCGTCTAGGTCATTTCCAGCCTTTTCTCACGACGAGTCAATTCTCCGCCACTGTGACAACCGGCAGCATCTGCAATGGCTGCGAGTTCTCAGAAGGTCAGTGTGCGCATCCCGAGAGCAAGGCTGCGACGTTTCACTTCGCATCACACCAAACGATGTTCTTGGTTTTTGGTTTAAGGCAGCTACTGCAAAATTAGAGAGGGATTAGCTTGAAATTCTGTGGTGGTCATTTCTTTTTGGTCATTAAAAATCGGCCACATTCTCGAGAACATCTCCGAGGTGTTTTCAGGAAGCCCCTGCATCCCGTGTCTTCACCCAAGATCCAATTCGTCCTGGATTCTAGAGCGACAGTTAGCTACTCCCTGACCGCCGGGTCCTGTGAGGTTCTCTGGGCGGGGCCCCTTCTCAGAGTCTGCCATGACCTCTGACTTTCCGAGACACGTCCCAAGAGCAAAGGGCCTTCTTCCTGGGACTGTTACTCCGACTGCGGGGGAAATCTGCTTGTAGACCTTTTTGTCTTTTCCCAAAGCTTTGCCTGAGTGTTGTTCTGGGGGTGGAAATATCCTTTATGCCCAGTTTCAACCACTACGTCACCCCACTCTTGTCATTGACACCTTACTAGCCCCGGGGAAGAAGTCATGTCCCCATCAAGTAACTCTTCCATGTGACACATTCAACAATGGTTCTGGTTGAGCCCTTTCCTATGTGTTTGACTTCTGTCTCCTTTTGTGTCTATTAGGACAGTTTCTTTTTATTGGCCCACAAACACCGCGGCCATATCCGGGCTTGGCTGAGGCTGGGGTCCTAACCTTTTCTTCTTTTTCCATCTGTCCAAATCCTTCCAGTCTTTCAAGGCCCAAATAGAATCTGTTGTTGTTGTTATTGTTTTAGGTATGCTAATACTCACTATTCCCCAAACTCCTTTAGTATTCATAGTTGCTCTTCATTCATCGATCACTCTCTCATTCATTCATTCTTGCAACAAATCTTGTTCATTCTGGAATGGACGATGGTGAATAAGACAATGCCTGTGCCCTCCGGAAGCGCTTATTCCCCTGTGGAAGACGGTCAGCAAGCAAGTAAATTAGCTAGTGTGCAGGGCAGAAGCTGACTGTGACGTGTGCTGTGAGAAAAACAAAAACCAAAGGCAGAGGAAGGGCCGGAGACGACCACGGGAATGGAGGCTGTCTTCTACACTGTGACCAGGGAAGGCCTCTTTGAGGAGGAGACGTTGGGTATTTGAGAAAAAATCAGCCATGAGCCAGCCCAAGAGAGAAGAGTGCTCTCGGCAAAGGGAATGGGAAATGAGGGCCAGGAGGCAGGAATGTTCTAGAAAGATGAGGGGTGTTTTAGAACAGCAAGAAGACTCAGGTGGGGCAGAGTGTAGTAGGAGGTGAGGACGAGGAGGATGCAGAGGTGAGAGACCACAGGGCTTCGAGGGGGAGAGGAAAGGCGACTCCTTCGTGTGAAGTCTGACGGGGAAAGCTTGGGGGAGGAAGTGAGTGCAGATTGGAGCCGGGGAGCTGCTGGACTTGTAAATATGTTCCTTTTTAGACGTGTTAGGTTTGAGACCTTGTAAGCATCCCAGTAGATGCCGAGTAGGCAACTGGATATATGCAAGTCTGAGACCCAACGAAGCTCAGGCTGCAGACATAAGGAGTCAGAGGCCTGGATGAAATCACCTAGGACCTGAGCGGAGACTGAGGTGGCCCCAGGGCCCACCAGCTTTTAGAAATCACGAAGGAGGAGCCAGAAAGGAGACCCTGAAGTTGTGGCCGTCCAAGTTTCCCGTGTATCCAAACACACCCACGGTGCTGTGCGGTGGTGCACTCACAGATGGCGAACTTCTCGTGACCACTCGGGTCTCTCCCCAGGAGTGGGGGTTAAGGTCCAAAGCACTTTATCCGTGCCTACAGTCTTTAGGTGCCATGCATTTGGCATTTCTGTGCCAAACTTTCTCAAGGAGCGGGCTCCTGGGGGACACGTAGCCACGTCCTTCCTCAAGGACCGGATCTGGGAGTTAGTTGAGAATTCCTTCACCAGCAGTAAACCGATGCACGGAGATGAACTACTGGGTCGGCAGCCCACGCTGTGTCAGCAGCTGGCCTGAGGCCACACTGTAGTCAGTGTTCAGTCAAGTGTGGACTGGACCTGTGGTGCGGGCTTTAAAGAAATCGTTAACACACAGGGGTTGTCTAGTAAGAGCTTGGCAGACAGCAGCTGTTGGTCCTTACACCTCATGCGACAGGCAGCATTGTCCCCATTGTACAGGCGAGGAAACTGGGTCCCCAGAGGGTTCCATGGGTAGTAAGGGGGCAGGTTCATCTGGCCCCTGAATCCAGGCTCAGCACCGCAGGGCTGCCCGGCCGCTGAAACAGAAGAGCTGGGAATGCACCCAGGCGTGGTCTGTACTTAGCAAAAACTCTGGGACGCTTTTACGTATTTGAAAGTTTGAGGACCCATGGTTCATGGGGTCTCAAGTTTGTTCTTTGGAGCTCATGCACGTCTTAATATTTGCTCTTCTAAATTGCTTATTTTTAACATTGCTACGTATGCACGTTTAAGTTTTGAGAGTCTCATAGACTTGTGAGCAGCCCTCTGTTGCAGGCAGGCAGGAGCAGACTGTGCAGTCTGTCACCCCAGAGAGGCAAAGCCAGGGACTGGGCATGGGGCTAGGTCGTCGTCCAATACGCTGATGGTATCACCTAACCTCAGAGAGCCTCGAGCCTTGGACATGGACACAGCCCACTCTCGGCACGGACAATGTGTCTCCTCCCCTGTATCTGTGACTCCACACATCTGCCCACTCAGACCCATGAGCAGTAGCAGAATAAATCAATCTTGTGGCCAGCACAGTGGCATGAGTGACTCCATGGCGTGTCTGGGAAGAGACGGTGGCCGGGTAAGGATAAAGCCTGTGAGTGTGGAGTGGCCTGGGGCCCTCCGACCCCTCGTTCCAGGAAGCATTCTCTCCGATGGCCTCAGCGGATGGTACCGGCTTCTGGCGTGAAAGGCAAATGAAGTCACAGGGATGTTTAAAAGGAAATGGATCTAGTTCTCAGGTGAAAAAAAGAAACACGTTGACTACGCCGGGCCTTCAGGTCACAGGAGATGACACGTAGTCAACTCATTTCTGTTGACAAGGAACCGCGTTTTACTGTCACGGGTCTCCACCCACCTTGACCCTGAGTTTGCTTCATTTGTACGGTGAGACTGGTTTTGCCTGTTTGCAACTGTAAACTATTAGTCACCCATTCACAGGGCGCGCAAGCCAGTTTCCCCAGCAGCTGAGCCTGTACACACGCTTCATCCCACAAAGGAAACCGACAAGGGCTTCACGACCTACTGTATTTGTCAAAGGAGAAAAAAAAATGAGTGGGGATAGAAATTAAGCCACCCCATCAGGGAGAACCGAAGTCTGGCCCCTGTATCTGGAGAGGAAGGAGGAGAACAGGTGGGAGGGCGGACGGGGAAGCGGGCTGCCCAGGGCGGAAGCGGGACTGGGACGGACTTCCGAGGCTCACGTCTTACATGTAGGGCTGTGAGATCATTTAAAAAAGAGAAAGAGAAAGAAAGAAAACTGCAAGACGCTAAAATAAATGCAAGTTTCAGATAAGCAAAGGATAATTTTTACTGGAAGTCTGTCCCGTGTAATATCTGAGACGTAGCAGTACGGAAATATTATTTGCTGTTTATCTGAATTCCATGTTTAGCTCAGCGTCCTGTATTTTATCTGTGGACCCCACTTGAGTAGTGCCTTTTTAATCTCCGTTTGAAAAACATCCTTTTAGAAAACAGATGTCTTCAGAAAACTAGGTCATGGATTCAACAGCATAAATACTTGCTAATTGCGCTGGGCAGTGCGATGGGGCTGCATATTTAATTAAGAGACATAAACTAGCAATAGTGAGGACCGAAACTTAGTCATTTCAAGTAAAAGCCCATCCACTGTATTTAACTCCTGGTTTGAGTAAGAATAAACTAGAACCAGACAGCACCGATTCTGAAAGAAAAGCTTCATCCACTTACTCATTCACTCGTTTTCTTGGCTTCTCTTTTCCCCACACGAGTTCTTCCGGTGTGCATGTTTTATCGAATTTTATTTTAACGATCAAAATAATTGCCATGTAAGGGACTCCCTGACCTAGTTTCTTAAATAATTCTGCATGGTGATAATTTAAATGTAAGAGGTAGTAGACCCAGCCTAAGACAAAACGAAGCCCCTCTCCCTGCCCCTGAAAACAGCCACGGCCGCCTCCTTGCTACTATGGCAATCTGTCCAGTTCCAATTTGTCCGGGAAGGAGGGCAATAAACTAGCACCATAAACACACCCAGGGGTTGAAACAACAGAGGCTTAGAGCTGGCTGCTGAGATTGGGAGACTCAGTCTGAAGAAGACACAGAGTCTCAGTAAAACAAGTCCCGAAGTGCCCGAGTCTGCGTCTGCGGCCGAGAGGGGGTGGGGCAGGGCGGGGCAGGGGAGGACAGGAGGGCTGCTCAGGGGCAGCGGGACAGGGAAGGGTGGCGGAGCCGAGGGGGAAGGATGACGCGCCTGTTGGTTGCCCAATATCAGGAGGGTTGTCAAATGAAAGAAAATTTATTTTGTGTAGCTCCAGAGAACAAGACCAAGGCCAGTAACTAGACACAGTAGGAAAACAGATTTTGACACCATCGAGGTGAGAGTTCTCTGAGCATCGGGGCTCACTGCAATGGAAACGGGAAGAGGGGGCTGGCTGGGTGGCGGCCAGGCCTGGGGTGGAGAGGACTCTGCCTCCGATGAGGAGTGGCCCAGCCGCCCACGGCGGTGCACGCTCCAGCCCCTCAAGGCCTTACTGATTGCTATGTCCTTGGTGTCTTGACAGTAGTTGGCACACAGCCTAGGGTCTCAGGAAATCTACAGGGTCACAGGGGGACTGCTTTTCAGAGGAGGTGGTGCCATTCTGGGCCTTGGTCTTGGTGTGATGGGAAAAGGGAAATGAGCTTAAATCACATTAATGCACAATGAGCATCTACATTTGCGGGGGGAGGCTGTAGGGCTACACGACATAATCCATGTTCCCCCATTCCATACCAGCCTGGACAGAAAAGTGGGCATAAAATCATAGTCAAAAGCAACACTTCTCTGCTTCCCGCAGGGCACTCACATCACATGGCATGCCCTTAAGCTCCATCCCGTACAAACCCGAGGGGAGGGTGTCTTTTATTAGGCAAAGAAAATGATGCCAAGAGAAGGGACACAGCAAATTGCGCCCAGGCTGGTGGCTGTAAAGAGGTAAGCCACAGAGGATTCTTCTGGGATTTCTCAGTGGTTGCTTTTTCCTTGGCTTGGTTACCACAGTACCCTGGAGCTGGAGAATCAGAGATAGTGGCGGACTCAGAGGCTGTGTGAATAAATAAAAGCCTGTGGCTCACTTTAAGCAGAGGCAGTAAATTGCTAATAAGGTGCCCTGTGCCTGGTTTCGCCTCCTCCTGCCACTGCTGTGGCCCCCCGGGGTCCGCTGCCCCCTGGGTGAGGAAGTGGCACAGACACAAGCCAGGACCCGAGCACCGTGAGAGCTTGGGGGTGCCAGCAAGCCGCAGGCCCCTGACCCCTACACTGCCTTCCCAGTGATGGGGGAAGAGGCACACTGGACAGCAAAGCCCCCTGGACCTTCCAGGTGAGCCCGCAGTGCGCTCCGGGGGGAGGCGTGGCGCAGCTGGGGAGTTCCTGTGGAGGCAGCTACCCCTGTGCCACGCAAGGGAACCACGCTCGTGCCCACAGAGCCGCTGGCCCTGCACATGCCGGTGGCAAGGGGTGGGGTCAAAGCAGTTCCGACGGTGACCCTGGGCTCCCTTCTGGTGCTCCGCGGCCAGTCCTGTAGGATACTGGGCCCTTGACTCACGACTGTTTTGTAAGGAGCTACTTCTACCACACGCAGCGTTCTTACTTAAACAGCTCCCGTCTCTCCCTCGGGGTGGGTCTGCGGGCATGACTTGCAGAGAACTTGATGCCGCCCAGGAGCGGCGAGCTGTCAACACGCAGGAGTGGGTGAATGTCCTATCGGGGTACGCACTGCTGTGGGGAAGTGACTCGTGGGGTGGCCGTGAAGGTCCTCGGCTTGCCATGAAGGTAGAGGGGGCTGCTTTGGAATGAAAATGTTTATGGCTGGATCTGAGCATTGAACAGTTGGGGCTCTTCATTACCCCCCCACCTCAAGGGAATGTGGGTCTGAACTGAAGTTATAACTTACATGTTTCTTTAGGAGAAAGAAGGGAAGGAGGTCTGGGCAGCTTTAATACAGCATTTACGGTCGCTATTGTATCACGGAACTAGAGCCTTAAAACTGTCTCGCCCTCATAGAGAACACCACCTAAGGGAGACGCTTGGGTGTGCTCGCGAATGTGTTACACACAAACGCGTGTGCTATGTTTCCCTGTCACACATGCTGATTGGAGAGATTTCTAAGATCACAGAACTAGAACTCCGTTCTGCATGGACAAGCAGGGCTAACAGCTCAAATATTCCTGAAATTTGAGATACACGGTCCGTGGATGCTCCAGACACCACCTCCCGTACAAGGAGGGGGCACAGACAGATCCCGGGGGAACCGCGTTCCCGGTGGGAGGGACGAGATACACGCCTGCAATGGGGCGTAGTCGCCGTTCCCAGGGACGAGACGCGAACAGTCAAAAGCAGCGGCGGACCGGGGCGCGCCGGCGCGGGCGGCCAGTCTTCTCCCAGGCGTGCAAGCCGGCAGCGGGGCGATTTACCGAGCTGCCCGTGAGGGCGCGTCTGTCCCTCCCTCAAAGCCGATTTTCTTACCATCTGTTCCCTCACGACTGCCCTGGCTGTAAACAGAGTTCCTGTCCGGCGACGCGTCGTGGTCCCAGGCAGCTCTCCTCGCTCCCTGAACACGGAGTCGGCCCCGGCCCCGAGAGACCGTGGGCCTCGTGGCTGTCCACGTGCCCTGGCAGTGTAGACTGTGAGAGAGTGGGAAGTACCTCCGGGAACGGGATTTTTAACTTCGTTTGGCAAATGTGCTATGACGTGACCCGCTGGTTTTGAGAAGTCGGCAAGGGCACCTCTGCACGCATCAGGCTGACTTGGCGCACAGGAAAAGCTTTCTCTGCCCTCCAGAACAGTAAGGACATTGTGGGGGGCGGCCCCTACCCCGCAGGAAGTGGGTCCAGGAGAAGCTGACCAGCAGCTGCGCTGAGAACACACGGCCTCCAAGGCTGCAACTGACGTGGGGGGAGGGGGCGGAGAGGCAGCAGCAGCGGAAGATCCCTTAAAGATGTGTATCTAGGATGTGAGCCTGTGGCTCTGAGAATGTGCTGGAAGAGCCAACCCCTTGGCAGCTGCGGGGAGGGATCCGCTGACCTCTGGCCCCCAGCTCGGGCTCTCACAGCTCTGTGATACTGATAATGCATTCTTCCCGGGAGAGGCTCAGAGCGCCCCACGTCTTTGAATGGATTCAGGCCACCCTTTGACCGTCCCATGAGTAATTAGAGCCGCAGAGCGAAGCAGACAAGGGGGAAAACATTCCACGCGGAAAGAGGTCGCAGCCATGGCAAAGGAGAAAACAGCATTTGCTCTGCTAGGCGACAACAGGGAAAGTAAACCTTGTGACTCGTCACTGATTCTGAGCCCAGGCAGCCACGGAAGTGGGCAGAATTCACTAAACAAGCATTCATTCCGGCATTGTCGATTCAAAGCCCCCTCATGGCAGGGAAAGGGATGTGCCTGTTTCGGGGGCCCACGGGGCGGGGCCAAGCTTTTGCTCCGTGCAGCTGCGAGACGGGTGGCATGCAGGGAGGGCTGAGGAAATAAGCAAGTGCTCTGGGGATTTCTCGCTGTCGGCAGGGGATCACGAACGTGGAAAAAGAAAGGCTGGAATAAGCCCTGTGATGTCAGACTGGAAGGGAGGAAATGACCCGGCCACGGACAGCCAGAGGCAAAGGTATCTTGGTAGCAATAAACACCTAACTTACAAGACTTGGCTTCTAAATATCATTTATTCTCCATGTAAAGGACGCAGGGTCTTTTAGAGAAAAGCTAGACTCTAGGGCTACAGCAGGAAACATAAAAAATAAGACGGGACTGTCCTGTGCTACAAAGTAAAGCCGCTCAAAGAATAACGGGGACATACCAAAAAGACACAGAGGCTGCCTTACACAAACTGCCCCTGGCCACGTCTGGGACAAACTGAGTATCACAGTGAATGACAGTTACTGAATTCTGACCCTTCGAGTCAAGTGGGAAGTGATGAGTCTACCATGACCAAACTTACAAGAATAAATGGGACACAAAGGAGAGCTCTGTCGGAAGTCCTTAGGCATCTCCTCACCAAATCCTCAGGACGGATTCAGGGCAGAATCCTGTAGGACGCTCTCTTGACCAAACATCACAGAAAGCCAGGAGTGGGACAAAGGCTGTCACGTGCTTCCTGAGACAACGAGAGGAGAGCGGGGCCTTACGTCTGAGGTGTCCTTGCCACGAATGCATGAGTCACGGGAAACATCAGACAAACCCAGGCCGCAGGGCATTCTACAAAGTAACCCGGTGCTTCGAAACATGTCAAGGTCATGGTACAGAAGAAAAAACAGCGCACTTTTCCAGAATGAAGCAGATTAAAGAGAAACGAGAACTATGAAGGGCACAGAGCCGTACAAGATACTAGAGGGACGACAGGTGCACCTGGAAAGGGACGTGGGGGTTACGTGGTAAGTGCTGGGTCAATGCCAGCTTTCTAAGTTTCAAGGTTGTATCGTGTAAGAGAATACCCTTGTTTGCAGGACATACAAATATGTGCACAGAGAGGGTTAAGGGGTGTGGGGGTGTCATTTCTGCCACTTTTCCTGAAATGGTTCAGCACGTGTGTGTGTGTGAGTAAAGAATAAAGCTGATGTAATAAAATGATAACAGTTGGTAAGCTGAATGAAAGGTGTTTCGAGTACTACTGTTACAATTTTTACAACTTGTCCATAACTTTAAAATTTCAAAATAAAAACATAAAAACAGGGGGAGAGGGCTGCTCTGGGTCTCTACGTACACAGGCCGCAGGGAATCGAACAGAGGAGGTCAATTCAAATGGAATGACAATGACGCTTAGGGTGCTGCACTCCCCGACAGAGACCCCATCCCTGCCCTCAGTGGACCCCCAGGAGTATTCCAGGCTCAGGGAAATGAATGGGGCTGGAAAGAAGGGGTTGTGGGGGGTGTGAGATACAGGGCACCAATAGTCAAACTGCTACGGGGATTCAAAGGACCAGGAAGCTTCTCGGAGGCCCCCCACCTCCCCGCAGGCAGTGGGGTGGGGCTCAGTGGTGCGGCTCAGCATCTCGTTTTGGCATTACGGAGGTTCCCACTGTTTCCTTTCTGATTGCCCTGTGAGCCGATCTGTTTCTTACTCCACACACTTGCTTAAATTCTCTATTACTGACTCAGTCACTAGCCCACATGGGAATACATGAGCCACTCCTCGGGGCTCTATGAGGGGAGGCGCCCAATGACCACAGCTGACCGAGAGCCAACCAAAACTGCGTTAACCACTGATGCCTGGGAGCCTCTCACATCAGAGCGGAGTATTCACATGAGCTGCCACCTGCTGAAGGCCGCACAGTCCAGCCACAGGGTCACTGTAGTAATAATTAGTGACCGCCAACATTCCTCTAAGCACTCCTCAGCCAGGCACCGTCCGCACCCAGCGCACGTCCCGAACCCGTGCTCACAGGGGTCCGGGCGGGTCTGCAGACCGAGGCAGCCGCTCCCTCTGGCCTGGCCGCACTTGAACCCAGACTCGAGTTAGGTTACTGAAGTTCCCATGACAAAGCCCCACCCCTCCTCCCCTTCTCCATGGTAACTGCAGTTTGAGGTCTGAAAGAACATCTCTGTGTGTTGATTCATGTTCCGTCTCTCACTATCTACCATGTATGAGGTTGCTGCCTCGGGAGCCGTACGTCATCCACCTGCCGTGGAAGGCTGAGGGGTGTCTGCCTGGAAGCACTTGGCTTTGCTAGAAGGGTCCACCCTCGAGGGCTGAGGCCATCGTCACCAGTTTCAAACATTTGTTCACAGGAGCCTTGCTTCACCCTTGAGGGAACAGCCCCCGCCCCCCACACCCCCACCAAGGCGAGCTAGCAGCTGTTAAGGGAATTTTCAGCCCTCGATTATTTTAAAGCATCTGTAAAGTGGGTGAAAACTAACTCCAGCGAACAATTCTTAAAACAAATGTTTCTAAAGACACAAAGCAGAACCACAGCCAAGCCCTGTGGAACATCTGGCCCCTCAAACACTTAGAATGTCACCGGGTGCCCAGGACTGCGGGCCAGGTTCTACTCGGAAAACAGTGCCGCGGGCCACGCCTCACAAAGAGCAGCATGAATCTGCCGTTCGCACGTGCTGCTCCGAGGAGTGACGCCTGACCAAGGGCAGGACAGCGAAAGGACTGCCATCGTGACCGCTTCTGGTTGCAGCGACTTCGCACTGAGACGGTAACAGGAGAAAGCTCGTTGGCACATGTTACAGAATTTTGAAATGTGTGTACTTAGTAGCAAATACCAGCTTGATTTCACGGCTTGTGGATATGGCCTTAAGGAGAACCAGAAAGACAAAACAGCTTTTGTTCCTGTGCACTTCTCTGTCCAACGGTACCGTCCACCAGCAC
>PVKM010028158.1:0-18225 GCA_004027735.1 Carollia perspicillata
TTGTTGTTGGTTTACTGATTTAGTTATTTCAAAACACAATATACAGTGGGGCAAATTAAGAGTTATAAGTATGGAACTTAAAATCATTTGCCTGCTCTGGTTTGGAATTTATTGAATTATTTCTGACTTTCATAAAACTTTGGGGCCTATTTTAAAAAAACTTGTAAGTTATTCTTATCTTGTTCTGATGGGAACACAAATCCAATCAGGCACATTAATTGTTCTGTGCTACAGAAGGAAAAGATAGAAACTCGGCCCAACCAGGCTGGATTAGGTTTGTGAGGAGATTGTCTTTTAGCAATGGTGTGATTGATGATTGTGTGTCCTGTGAAGTGACTGGGAACTGGAGAGTTACACGAAATTGTGGAAAAATTGACACAACAGGGAAACTGTACTCCTGAGCTGACGCAAGGCACCCTGTGCAGATACGATGATTCCCCGTTGCAGGATCAGGGACTCAGGGTCGCTACTGTGTAAAACGGAAAATGAATTAGGTAGTGAGTGAGGAGAGTAAGATGAATGGAAAAACAAGCACCCTCAAGGGTGCTGACAGTGGTTCTGAATGCCGTGCCTTCCTGTTGCTAGGAGAGGGATGAGCGTGGTACCTGTACATTACCCTCTGCACCCACGAGGAATGACGTACCTGCCAGACCTGGGACTTGCTCTCGGTAGACACTGTAAACAGGCATACATGCGTCATCCATTTAACAACCTGTTGTAAACTCTGGGTTGCCCCAGCAAATGAAGTGAGGATGAAAAGCTGTCATTCCTTTGCTAAGTAAATTGAAGTTCAGTTGACACTGGGAGGCTTATTCAAAGTCCAAAGTCTTTTCACCTCTGTTTCTGGGTTAAGGATTCTGAAGGCAGTCTCTTTGAAACCCTTGTTTAGAATTTACAACAAAAATACCCCAGGAAGCTGCTTGCCTAGAGAGGTTTGTGGTTCTCTCGTGACCATGGAGATTAATCTTCCCGGGGGATCAGCTGTTCACAACACTGCTGCCTTCATGCCCTAAGATTTCCCAGTCCTGCCTGAGAATTTTGGGTACAGCAACAAACACTGAGCCCTCTAAATGCTCTGCACGAGGACCGGGCTCCCCGACCCTGGCACAAGTCCCCTGCAGCTATTCATTTATGCCTGTCTCTGTTCCAGAGGGGTGCCCGGGCACCCCGGCTGCACCTGCATCTCAGGGGCACGCTGTGCTGTCAGCCATGCTGCTGGGAGGATGGGGCTGAAGGCAAGGCCATCCATTCACTCATTCTCCCATGAATTAGCTTTATGGCTACTTACTGGGCCCTTACTGTGCCTGTTTCCTACTCTATGGGGGATACACTAGTGAGTGAAAATACATGCCATCTCTGTACTAACGGACCATGCAGTCTTGGGGTGGGGGAATTAAACTAGTAACCATGCTGCTTCATGTATATTTTCAAATGAGATATGAAAAATAACAAAGGAACTGGACTTAGACTAAACATAGTCTGAGAAAACCGTATTTACCCACGATCAGAAGGATGTGAGGTCCAAATCTGTGTGTGAGAACAGTGCGTCGGAAGCAAGAGCCCTGTGGCCAGAGCAAGTGTGGCTGAAGGACGATGGGTAGGGGGGTGGGGGTGCTGATGGTGCCTCAGTTGTCGGGCAGGTAGATCAGCCAAGACCACATGGGAGTCAGGAATCTTGCACAGAATTTTTGGGTTTGACGGTAAATACAAATGGGAAGTTAACTGGCAGGTATTTAGGTGTTAGAGGGGACCCGAAGGGGGTTGTGTTTGAAAAGATGACTAACTCAGGCTTTGGGAGGGCAAAGGGCCAGAGAGGCGGTAGGAATACTCCAGTTTAGAAGCTGGAAGATAGTTGTTTATGATCCAACATTCCTTCTTCGCTGCCTTTCTCCTGGACACTTTTGCGCATGTCTGTGTCCTTCAGACCCGACATTCCTTGAGTTTAGGAATGCTGCTTTATTTGCCTTTGGGTTCCTTGTGATGTCTGACGCTGGAATTTGCATATATACTTCCAGCAAAAGCTACAGTTAATCGGTGGCTCTTCTCCACCTTACAAGACGTGTGCAGGCTTAAAAGAAGACAGCCCTTCTGTATTCTGGTTATAGCGTTATCTAGCAATCTAATTTATTCCTGAAGACAGAGGAAGATAAAAACACTCTGGCCTTTTCTTTTGCTAACACATGTGCAAAGTCCCCCCTGCATTGGAAATCTTCTGCATTTGAAAACCCGGAGTTGCAAACACAAACGTGTGAAGTGGGTTAGAGAGTCGTGCTGCCTGGGAGAGCAGGTGTTACCCCAGAGCCTTCAGATTCAAATGCAGAATACACCCTGACAGCCACACAAAACATAGGGGGCTAAGTGACCCTGCATTTCCCATTTCTGCTCTAAATGGTCAAAGGTGTTGTTTTTTTTAAAATCCAGAGAAGTAATAGAGAATTTCAGTGTACTCTTATGGGTCGTTGGCCAAGCTCTTCAGAGTGACCTAAGCCTCAGGGCTGGGCTGGTCGAGGGAGCAGGACCAGAACGCCTCCTGCAGTGCAGTGTTCTCAGAGAACTGCAAAGCAGGCTCTGAGGTTCCTCTGGCTGCTCGGGCTCGGTTTCACAATGGACTGCTCCAGTTTGTCCTGGGCTGCAGTCAGGTGAGTGCATCCAGTCAGGGGAAGGCGTAAGGCACCTGTGTGTGACAGAAGGGAGGTTCCTAGGTGTTTTGAAATCAGAAGCAAAGAAAACATCTCTTTTCGCACATCTCCCGGGCAAGTCTCCTGGAGGTCATTTCATTAGACAGTTTCCCTGAAAGTGAAAAATGAAGGGCATATAAATAGCACCGATCCGCTCCCATCTGATCCTTAGAAGAAGATCTGCTTAAGCTCAGGCCGAGAGGTCACACAGGACGTGGTTTTCTGTGGCTAACAGTCACTTAAGCCACACTCAGGAATCTGCTGCAAAGAATATTTAGATGACATAATTCCAGGAGAAACATAATGCCAACTATTTTTTAAACTAGAGTGAGCAGTCCCAGTGGTTTTGTAAGTGGGAGAATCTTTGCCAGTGGCGAAATCAGGCCTGTGGGATGGATGAAGCTGGTAGGAGCAGAACAACAGGATCAGCTAAGCCACTTTGCTGTTTTATTCCTCCTCCTGGAGTGCAGTGGAGAGCAGTAGACATGGGTGATCGTGATTTATGCTGGAATTCTGAGCCCTTCAGCAAAACATCCTCTCTGGGCTGCATTCGTACAATAATAATACAAATATCTGTCTTCCCCCTTTTAGTGGGCTGCTGTAAAGAGAAAACTAGATTGTGTGTACTAAAGTGCCTCACAGTGACAAGATAATACCACACAATAATAATAATAATAGTAATAATAATAATAATAAAAAATAAGTATAGCAAACACATAGCATTTGTTGTTTGCCAGGCACTGTTCTGAGCATGAACACTTACTATTTCACTTAGCTCTTACAGTCACCACGTGAGGTAGAATCTGTCATCGGATTTGTAGACGGGTAAACAGAGCCACAGGCTGAAGGAACTTGCTCAAGGCTGGCGGTAAGAACTGGCGCTAGGACGTTAACCCGCAGAGTCTGGCTCCAGAATTTTAATCACTATGGTTAAAAAAGAAACCCAAACAACTGAAAAGCCCAGACATTTAACTAGATAATGAGATAAGTGGTTGAATCCTGGCTCTATGGCTGTGTAACTGTGCTCAGGCCTCTTATGCAGTCGGAACTGCAGTTTGCTCATCTTAAAATAGATGGATAATAAAGTCTACTTTTAGATGTTCGGTGAGGACTGGACAAGGACACATGCAAAGTTCGGTGTTTAACATCTAGGAGGCACACGATGTATTATTGTTGGTTACTGGGAAAATTGTGGTGTATTTGTCCACTCGGGCTGCCATAAAATACGCTACGGACTGGGCGCTTAAACAACAGAAATTAATTTTCTCACAGTTCTGGAAGCTCCACATCTAAGATCAAGGTGCCAACAGGGTTGTTTTCTGACGAGATCTCTCCTCCTGGCTGGTGGGCAGCGGCCTTTTCCCTGGGTCATCCTGGGGCTTTTTCTCTGTGCACTTTGGAGAGAGGAGGGAGATCTGTGTGTGTCTTCCCCTTCTTCTAAGGACACCAGTCCTGTTGGATTGGAGCCCCCACCCTTACGACCTCATTTAACCTTAGCTCTCTCCTTAAAGGTGCTGTCTCCAAATACGGTCACATTGGGGACATAGGGTTTCCACGTAGGAATTTGGGAGACACGATTTAGTCCATAAGCAGTGAGTAACTCGGGGGAGAGACACAGAAGAACAGAAGGGGAGTTTGGAGTATTTTGATAGTCAAGGTAGATTTCTGAGGCATCAGTTCTGGAGGGAAAAGAAGTTGTCAGCTTTGTGTAATAAACTAGTAGACATACAATATCTTTCGGCACTGTGTGTCATTTGCCTTGTACAGGTGTTACAGAAAACATCTCTGCACTGTTTTATCTTGTAGGTGAGCCTGAATTTAAATACATTGGGAACATGCATGGTAATGAGGCAGTTGGACGGGAGCTGCTCATTTTCCTGGCCCAGTACCTGTGCAACGAATACCAGAAAGGGAACGAGACGATAGTCAAGCTGATCCACAACACTCGCATTCACATCATGCCTTCGCTGAACCCCGATGGCTTTGAGAAGGCAGCATCTCAGGTGTGTGCCTGCCAGTGCATAGCAGGGCCCGCGTGCCTTTTGTGAGTCTGCACGCACGGGTGGCTGATGTACAAGTGATGTGCTCATGTAAGACTTGCAGTCGGTGCAGGAGGAGAGTATGTGTCACGGGTCTTGCTGGTAAGAAAAAAATTCTGAAGGTAAAGGATGATGGGTGAGAGTTTCTTCAGCAGAGATTACAAGTGAGAAATGCTGTCAATAAATCAGTATTTAATCAACATTTTGGGGTGTTGTTAAATAAATCATATTTACTTATCCATATTTGTGACTTGGTCAATATGCTAAAAATCTACAATTATGTAAAATATCTACTGATCTATATTAGAGAATAATACCATTGCTGTGTCTCAGTGATTTTCAGCCTTTTTCATCTCATGGCACACACGTAAACTAATTACTGAAATTCTGGGGCACACCAAAAAATGTTTTGGGCTGATCTGACCAAAAAAAAGGTATAATTTTGATTTATTCACACCTGACATCTGTTGTTGTGTTGGCTGTTGGCTGTCATTTTTTAATCTGATGGTCTATCAGGTCAGTGCCCTGATAAATAGGTATTGCACGTTTTAAAAATTTTAGAGGCTCAGGTTGAAAATCGCTGCATTATCTGAGTGAATTGATGTCATAGCGCCCTCTACTGAAACCTACGAATAAAGATTTTTGTTGGCTGGAACAGTGGTTCACTGATGCTTAATCCTTGTCTATGTGTGCTGAGTAAAGTAGAAAAAGAAAACAAAACAAAACACTCCTCCTATCTCTACACTAAAATTGATTTAACACATTTTAACTGTATGGGAAGCTGGAAAGTAATGACGTTTTAAGAGAAGATACATGGTATGTGTTCCCTTTTTATTTGGACAGGGACATTACATTTGTTGTTTTCCACAGTTTCAAATGATTTTTTTTATATATGCAACATAATAAAGTATATATCTGCTATGTATATATAAAGTTGAGAAGTCAACTTGTACCTTAAACATAATATATCCAATGACCTGATAGTTTGACATTGCAAGAAACCCCAGACAATGAATTTCTGTAATGAAGTATAACATTGATATATAATTTGTAAAGTTATGAGAGAAGAATTCTAGTAACACAGAGAATTAAATCATTTAATGTTTTAAGGTGATATTCAGATGTGTAAGAATGGACAAAATATTATCATTGCTGTTTTCTATCTTATATGTGTTTATTCCTCACAGTCGAAGGTATCTGAGGTTATATGATCTCAGAAATCTGGACATTATACAATAGATTTGATATAACTTAATAGTAAAACAAGAAAGTCTACACTATGGAATATAACTTAATATCTTTGAAGTTCATTGAATTTTTAGGTTATACTTAGTGAAATGAGGGTTTAAGGTTGAAGAGAAATTTCTCAACCATAAAGCTCTAGACTTTTGTTCTAGAGCTCATATTCTTTTTCCAAAAAGACTAAAACAAGAGTTTTAGAGTTCATTTTTTCCATGGAAACTACAAGAGGGAGGTATATTATTAATATATAAATAATTAATGTTAAACTCATTTAAGCTTCTGATCTTATTTAGTAATTCATTCTTTTGAATATTTAAAAGCAGATTGCTGTCATTTACAGAGGCAGTGAATATTTATTTAAACCTTAGTATAGAATGGCATGATTTGAAACATGTCACCTATTACCAGCTGATAGATATTGAGTTTTTTGCAACTTGATGATAAACATCTTTAAATGCTATTATTGTTAACATTTAAAATATTGTTCATTGAAAGTATTTTCAAAATAGCCATAACAGTTATTTTAAACCTGATTCCTTCATGTTTATATCAGTAAAATAGTGAAAATGCTATTATGGGATAATACTGTTGAAATAAATAATCAGTCAATAAATTCTTCTAAAAATTATTAATGGAAACCTTAATATATTGTAAATATTGTAAATATAATAGTAAATAACTGGTGATTTTTCTCTTTGATTTTTTTTAGCCTGGCGAGCTCAAGGACTGGTTTGTGGGTCGAAGCAATGCTCAGGGAATAGACCTGAACAGGAACTTTCCCGACCTGGACAGGATAGTTTATGTTAATGAGAAAGAAGGAGGCCCTAACAATCATCTGTTGAAAAATCTGAAGAAGATTGTGGATCAGAACACAAAGGTAGAGGTCATGTATAGTAGACTCCTGGGTTCTTTCCGCTAGCCTAGGGAAATACGTTCTAATGTCTTCATCACAGTGAAGGACGTAGGAGTCATGTCCGACCCTGCGTGCTGGTGGGGCCGCTCACTGTGGCTGGGAAGCGAAGGCTGGAGGGGCTGGAGCCTTGATGTGAGTCCTGCTCCCAGCATCCGGCAGGGTGGGGGGGGTGGGGGTAGGAGAGTGGAACCCAGTTGTGGGTGTCTTCGAAAGTCACCCCAGCCCTTTCAGAGGTGCTTATCAGAACGTTTGATTGGCTCCTCCTGTAACATTTTACACTGTTGATCTTCTTTTCCAGAATCTTCTCCTCTCTTGCTTTGGACAACTCCTATTTGTTTTACCTCTTCTACTGCCTTTTGAATCACTGTTTGGTTTCTTTCCCTGCTTCTCTCACCTTGGCTTCAATGCTGGCTTTCAGGGTCCCACCCGCTGCCCCTCTGTCTTTCCTTAGGTTTCCATCCTTTCCCGGACCTTCCAGGTCTCCCAGATCCACGCCTGTAACTGCAGCTCTCACACGGAGCTCTGTTTCTCTGTTTTACTTGCTGTGGAGTCTCTTTGTCTGGTGGCACCCAGAGCCTCAAGCTCAGCCTGACCCAAACCAAATCTTTTCCCCAAGAAAACACTGTTCTCTCATTGAACCACCATCATCAAAGACTGATTTTTTTCATAGCCGTCACTACTTGTCAGCAATTAGTTACCAGATCTCGGTGATTTCACCCCCCTGACACCTGCTCTGCAGACTGTCCACGGCTCTAGGGCAGGCCCCCTCCACTGCCCTGATGACTACAGCGGCCCCATATTCTTGTTTTGGGCTCAGCCTGTCTCAACTCCATTCAGTTTTCTTGGTTCCTTCCAGTGTGATCATCTTCTCACACAGATCATTGCTCTGCGGCTTAAAAAACCTTGCCAGTTCTCCACTGCCCAGAGATAAAGTAAAGATTCAGTATGGCAGAACTCAGTGTGGCAGAATTGGGTCACGGTCTAGCATGGAGACCCTGCAGGCAGCCAGCTTGGTTCAATGCTGGCCCCATGCTTCTGTGTGAGTTTTGGACAGTACGTCAGCACTGTGTGCTTCCACTCCCTTCTCTGAAATACGGAGATGATAGTAGTATCTCCCTCATAGGGTGGTTATGAAGATCGAACTATTATTACCATTTCGGCCTCATTTGTCAGTGCTCTCTGTCATGTACCTCAGGCTTAGCTGGACACAGCGATAACCTCTAAACATCTGATGCTCCCACAAACCAAATTGTCCGCACATTGTTTTCTGTTCCTTGGGGGAGAGGGAGAGGCCCTCATGCATGAAAGGCGAGAAGGAATCCCGTGGGCAGTTCTGAGTTCCTCTTCGATGATTCCAGGCAGTGCTGCTGTGGCTCAGCCTCTGTTCTCAGTGCCTTTCCTACATGAGAACTTGGAGAGCACAGCCTCTCCATTCTATCATCTGGACCATTTTATCATCCTTCCGGGGCCGTCCCAGTTTCCCTTGGCCTCTGGCGGCAGCCACGGCCCCGCTCGTTAACCCGGCTCTCACACCCCATGTACTTCAGTCCACCCGCTCCTCTCGAAGCAAGCAGTGTTCTAAGGTGTCTCTTTATGTGTTCCGGTGGTCTAGAATGCTCTTCCTTCTCTTCCACGGCCCCTCCTCTCTGACGCCAGCTTCTGCTATTCTGGACAGAGCCTTCCTTTCTGTTCTCTGTATGTCCATGCTTCCAGGATAGGACTAATTGTTAGAGAGCTTTATTATATGTGTTGTGTCATAGTTATTTGCTTATATAGTTGTTTTTCCCTTCGATTCTAGATTTCAATCCCTTAATTGCAGGAATTAGAATTCATATTTGAGTTGGACACACAGTAAGCTGGGGGCCTGTTATGAAGGCACATAATGCAGCCTGGCAAGCAAATCACTTCTGAAAGATGTAGCCACTGAAAGTCAGCAGCTGGAGTGCCAGACAAGCACTTGCCATGTGGTTGGGATAGTGGGTAGAGGATCTAGGAAAGAGGCAGTTCCAGATTGTTGGTCCGAAGTTCTTAAAACTCTCTTGCTTGTACTGAGGATTGATTCCAGAAACCTAGACTGAGCTTACAAATCAGGGGCCTGGTCTGAGAAGAGGGCTGGGGGTGCGGAGGGTTCTGGCAGCACCTGTTAAGACAGTGACCGAAACACTCCCGCTTCTGAGCCACAGAGACACACATTTGCAGGTTCTCAGACCCCTAACCATGTGGAGCAGCTGGACAGGCAGACAAGAGGGCAGTCCTGTGTGGTGAGCTATGAGGGTAAGGCAGAAACACCGTAGTGGAAGCCCCGTGCTGCTGTCAGCCCACACACTGTCCACGTGGCTTGGGTGAACCTGTCTGTGCCGTCTTTGTTAAGTCCAAACAATGAGGAAAATAATTCCCGTCACCTCTGAGAAGAATTGTGAAATAAACTCACGTGGATAGGACATCTGCACAAGTGCCACTATCATTCGGCCCGCACTGCTTTCCTCTTCTCCAGCTGAACCTGTTTTGAGCTTGCACAGTCTCTCTGTTAGATGTTTTCATATTTCTGGCTGCAGCAATACTTGTTTAAAAGATGCACCTTTGTGGTTCTTTTAAAATGTTAAAGCTTTCGTTTTGAAAACCTCCATGCCAGTACTTCTCGGTAAACGTAAACTGAAGAGGAATATATAAAAATTAAAGTTTAGTCTCTTGTCTGGAACAGAGGCATGGTTTGTTCACATTACACGGAATTTCCAGATGACACTGCCCATTCTCGTTCATCTTCTTTTTCCATCTTTGTCATTAAGACTGACACAGTGGTTAGACCCAGCTTGGTGCTAGGCGTGGTAGGCATTTCATTAATGTTATTACACATCCTCCCTTTCCCAGTTCCCCTTCTCAGGGGAAGTGATATCCATGTAGTATTTATATCCCTCATGGTGGTCCTTAAATGGCAAGGTGTATGTATGCTTGGTGTGCTAGAATCCGGGGCCAACAATGCAGATGCCTGTGGATTCCCACTGAGGAGGCCTGCAATGCGTATGCTGCAGGGCCGGGTGAAGGAAAGGAACCTGTACTTCTACCAAGTCCTTCAGGTGCACCCCTGCACCCCCCCCCCCAACCTTGGAATAAAAGCTCTTGCTCTCCTGGAGTTCTTTCCTGCTAAGTCATTTCTTATCTGTTCTTGAGCTGTTCAGCTGGGTCACTTCCACTGTCATCTGGGCTCAGTACCATGACCCTTGGCCTGGATTGCTTGAAAACAAAGTGGCTTAAAATAAATAATTTTTATTAAATTTATACTTGTCTTTAATAGCTAAAGTTGTGAAGAAAACAGAATAAAAATAGCTGTAATATATTTTAAGGACCAAAGCCATCTAATTGTAGAGCATAACATTAGTGCTATATTTACACTGTTTAAATGAAAGTTTTAAAAATAGGTCCCAATTGAGCCTAGTTTGCATGAAGGGCTTGATCATAGGGTGTTCCAGAAGCTTCTCTGTGGATCCTTTAAATATATAATTATAGCACCTCGGAGTCTCAGCATTTAGTCAGCCTGAAAGACTCTATTAATACTCAAAGAGGAACTTACTTTATCAAATTGTGGAATTGGCTTGCTAGCTGTCGAGCATACTTATAACATGCAGGTTAGCAGCAATGGACACGCGAGTGTGAGATCTAACAACAGGCCACACCTAATAGCTGCACACGACTGTGTGTTCAGGATTGTGTCTTTAACTTTACTTCAAAGCACAGTTTCTTCAAAGTGTTTTTTATCACAAAATTAATATTTTATTACAAACAAAAAGCTAAAGTGAATATAAATGAGGAAAATAACCTATTAGCCTACAGTCTTAAGTGACCACCATTTACCTTTGGCTATGATGTAGCCTTCAAAATGATTTTTTATGCATGTATCAACCTATAAATATATGGAAATATGCCAGTAAAGCTTTTATGCTATTATTTTTAAATCAAAGAAGTACTTGGGAATTTGAAAGATTGGCTAGTTGCTGTTAAAAACTCATCACATAAAAATATCAACCTTTTGGCTCCAGATTAATTCTTTGGAATAAGTTTCTTTCCTTCTTTATTGTTTCCAAGCCATGAAAGATTGTGACTCATCGAGAAGACAACGTGAATTGCTAAAACTTTTGCCTATGTTTTCCAATTTAAGAGGATCATTTCAGAGAGAACTGATATTTTACAGTGCGCTCTGACAGAGACCCAGGCTGGAATTTTTTATAGGGATTGTCACAGGTGTGCACAGGTAACCAGGTTCTTAGTGATCGAGGACAAAGAATTGAAGCGAACACACAAAGTTTATAGCATAAAGAAAGAGGGAAGATTTATTAAGTGATAGTACACACCACAGGACACGGGAGTGGGCCAGCTCTGAGCAGAGGAAAGAAAGGGCCCCTGGGCTGGGGGATTCTATTTTTATAGGGGCAGAAGCCCCTCCTGCTAGTCTTTGGCGGGCTTTTCCTGCACAGGTACAAGGAGTTGGATTTCAAAGCTACTGCACATGTGTGGTTTCCCATGACTTTCTTGATTGGCTACTGGAGAAGGGAGTCCCACATTGTTATTTCATTATAATGATATTATAATGAATCGGGGTAGCTCGCAGGCGCATTCTATGATTCAGAGTTATCCCAGAAAACAGGAACAACTCATCTTAGGGGTCTTTGTCATGTATAGATGTTTTCTACCTCAGCCCTGCGGGGCCTCTGGAGCTTGCTTCCTGACTACCTCCTGCCTCAGGATGATGTTTGATGTAATTGAAAGGAATTAGAAAAATAGTAAGCAAAAATAGGAAATAAAATCGATCACTTTTCTGGACTTGAACCACCATAGAAAAGGAACCCTGTTCTGTGGTGTTAAAAACAAAATTCAACTGAGTAAATTTGAAGATCTCAATTGGCTTTATTATTGACCAGTTTATGAATGAGGTCTAGCGAGTGGGAGGGCCTTGGAGGGGTTGTAGGAAATGGAAGGGTGAGGCAGGGTGGGGCAAGGGAGCTCTTAAGAACAGAAAGTATTTCTTTAGACCCGGATGTCTTCTGGGGGGAAGCGAACAGCAAGGCTTTTTATCATGCAAATTGCCTCTTCCTCCTTTGCCTGTGGGAGACTACCTTACTGATGTTTGACCATAAAATTCCAGACTGGTTGATTGATTATCGTATTTCTGGGAGAGATTGAAATGGCAATAGGTCAGGTGTTAAATCTAGGTTTGGCATCATGGACTTTAGCACAAGTGATGCTATTTTGGGACTGTGATTTTCTCTGTAACAGCGTTCAACTATTTTTTCTCTCTGTCTTATCCTTAGCTATTATTAATGCTGAAACATCACATGGCTGTATTCCAAAATTTGTAAGTGATTTACATGCTCATTTTCAGAGAGAGAAAAGCTGGCAGCCCACAAAAGTGGAACTTGTAAGGAAATTTAAACACTATTAAAATATTTTTCATTGTAAATCTAGGGAAACATAGAGATGGGGAATGCTGTTCATGTAGGAAACCTTTTTAAAAATGAAAATGAACCACAAAGTCATCTACTAGCTTTTAGGTGTTTTTTAAACCTTTCCTATGTCCTTTCTGGCAAGTGATCTTGCCGATGATTGCCAATTTCTAATCCTTTTAATCGCCAATCTTTAATACAGCTTGCTCCTGAGACCAAGGCTGTCATCCATTGGATCATGGATATTCCTTTTGTGCTCTCTGCCAATCTCCATGGAGGAGACCTCGTGGCCAATTACCCGTATGATGAGACACGGAGTGGTAGGTGGTCTTTCTGTTTCTCTAATTGGTTCAAAGTTTACAGTTACTTTACAAGGCTTTGTAGGGTGACTTTTATGATATTCTTCTAAGGAACTCATCATTAAGTGATTTTGCCTGTAGAAATTCATATGTTTAACAGGAACATTCCCTATTTCACATGGCATGGGCTGTATATGTTTGGTGGGAAAGGACTGTAACTTTTTAAAAAAGTTTATATGAAGAGAAACGTAATCTTGACAAAATACTCGGACAAAAAGAAAGGGAAAGAACAGAAGTCATGAACTTGAGTCACTCTTGGACACTGGTAACGTAGAGAGATCATGGATGTTATGTAGCTCTGTGTACAAGATGGCTTAAACATGGAGGCGGACTCTCGGTGCTTGACCAGGGCCCCCGGGGACGTGCACATGTGTCTCACGAGCTCTCACACTTCTGTGTTTGGAACCGTTTGTGGTGGTGTCAGGGAGGGAAAGCGGTGCTTTGATTTTCTCTGACATGTTTTCGTTAAGTTTCAGGCATAGCAAGCTTTATCCAGACAGATAATTTCAGCTTAATTTTTGTTGCTCCAGGAAATTTCCTGCTTTGGGTGGATTCTCAGGGACCTTTGAAGAGTTAGCTCTTTGCAAACACAGAATGATAATTTTGGATATTGGAAACTTTGAGTTTTGAAGAAAGTCTTTCGTAAAATATTGTTAACATTTGGAGATTTTTGTACTATGTCAATAGCTAGGAAATATAAAAGCCTGGCGTATTTTATAATATATGAGTCAGAATATAGTGTATTAAAAATACTATTTGTTTTCATAACACACATAGGAGATTTTTTAAAACTCTAAATTCAGATACTGAAAAGTATGGGTGAGAGTGGGTTATAGTGGCTATGAGGTTAGTACAAGTACATTTTTTAAAATAACTAAAAATTATTTTTTCAATTACAGTTGACATACAATATTATTAATTTCAAGTGTACAACATAGTGATTAGACATTTATATGACTTACAAAGTGATCACTCTAATAAGTCTAGTACCCACCTGATACCATACATAGTTATTACAATATTGCTGTCTGTATTCTCTATGCTGTACTTTACATCCTTGTGACTATTTTATAATTGCCAACTTCACAAGTACATTTTTATAGATTTAAAATGTCAACAATGGAAATCTTACTGTCCTGTCAGGTCCAGTTTACTGTGAACGTATCACTTTTTCTTGCGAAGCTCTGAATTCATAAGTAGAATGTACATCCTGTGAGGTTTTTATTTTATGGCATTAGCAGTGGAAGTCATGTAACCTAAAAGCTAGGTGTAATTGCTGTGTACTTAAACCTTCATTTCTTTCTCACAGTGATGTAGCTAAAAAAAATATATCAGCGAGGGGTCAACACCGACTCACCCTTCAGAAAACATGCAGTCTCCTTGGTCCCTGCCCATTTCTTTAATCCTGTGCACTTATTTTCTAGGTAGTACTCATGAATATAGCTCCTGCCCGGACGATGCCATTTTCCAAAGCTTGGCCAGGGCATACTCCTCTTTTAACCCACCCATGTCGGACCCCAATCGGCCACCATGTCGCAAGAATGATGATGACAGCAGCTTTGTAGATGGGACGACCAATGGTGCTGCTTGGTACAGCGTCCCAGGGGGTGAGTTTCCATTTCACTCTTCAGTTCTGTGATAGTTGATTATTTATAGTTACCGTGTGGATTTAGAACATCTTCCATCCTCCTTAACCCCTAAAAAATAGACAGTCTATAGTTCATCCATTAAAATCAGTTTTCTGCATGTATGATCGCTGTATATAGTTTTATTTTTAGAAATCAAGATGCTAATTGAAGAGGTATAGGACATGAACGGGAGATGTCCATTGGGAAAACAGACATTGAATGGTGACTACCCTACTTTGGAAATTCTGGCCTAAAGGAGTAAGACAGCATCCTGATTACTATATGTTTGTTAGTCATGCTTTGACTATAGGTAAATGTATGTTTCAGAGGGCAGGCTTTGACCTTTCCCATATGTTGGGCCACATACTTTTTTGTTTTTATTTTGTTTTAATGGAGACTATTTGATGTGGAATATTTATTTTAAATTCACTGCTGTTGTAAGAATTACCGGGTGAGGAAGCTCTTTTATGGTGTCTAAAAAGGGAAAGCTCACGTATAGTATAGTCTAGAAAACATCAGTGCGCTATTGTGGCTCCCTGTGCCCCAGCGTGGACCTTGCAGAGACCTCACTTTTCTGGCTACTCAGACCAATCACAGTTGTGCAACACTTGCCTCTACCAACGATGCATAGTGAAATGTAAAGACACTGATGGCTTTCTCCTCCTAGGCTAAGAATAATATTCTACAGCCTACTTGGACGTGAAAAAGAGAATTAATTAGGACAGTAGCAGCACTACCTAATTATAGGATTTTGGTTTGTTTAATATGTTTCTTTTGTTGACTTGTGCCCTGAGAAAAATATTCTTCCTGATTTCTTTCTTTTTGATGCATGTTTATCCTGTTGTAATTAATATTTTGCACTAGGTCAGATCAGATTTAGCACATTCCACTCCTCCTCCCTCATGGCTTGAGAAATATATCAGATTTTAGGATTTAGACTATGCCAAATAAAATAGGAAGTAATTTTATACTTCAGTTTTTCTAAAAACTTTAGTAATTCCTTTGGAATTACATTTTGGGACAAATAGTGCATTGTCCACAGGATATCAAGTTATCTAGATGAGTTAAATAATAGTAATATTAATAATAAGATTTTAATCATAGTCAGTGGTTATGTACCACAATAATTGACTAGTCAAAGAAAGCTGTGACTTCCCTAGCAATATAGTTAATGAGTAAAATTAGTGTCTTGGGTCAGGTTTTTTAGAAGCAGAACCTGAGACAGGAGTTTGGGTTCTCATACTTTGTTGAAGGACTTTTAGGAAAAACCCTATATGGAAATGAGGGAAGCAAGATAAGGAGGGAGATAGAGAGGAGCAACGATGTGGTCACAGGTACAGTCTAACCTTGGCCTGAGCCATTGGGAGGAGAACCTGAAGCATAAATTACAGGCAGGGTTGTCCTGCCTTGAGGTCAGGGGACCAGACTTTGGTGGCTCCATATCTGTAAGTCATTGATTGTGAGATTTTTTTTCTTAATGTGGGCATTTATCACAGCAAACTTCTTCCTTAGGGCTACTTTTGCTGCATCTCATAACTTTTGGTATGTTGTGTTTTTGTTTTCATTTGTTCAAGATACTTTATTTCTCTCTTGATTTCCTCTTTGATCCATTGGTGGTTCAGGAGTATAATGTTTACTTTTCTGCATATTTGTGAATTTTCCCATTTTCCTCCTGTCACTATTTCTAGTTTCATATCATCGTTGTTATAAAAGATATTTGCTATGATTAGTTCAGTCTCCTTAAGTTTGCTAAGACTTGTTTTGTGTGACTTATAATGTGATCTATTCTGGAGAATAGTTCCATGTGTGTTTAAGAAGAACGTGTAAACTAGGCATGTGCCCTGTCTGGGAATTGGATCCACAACCTTTTGGCTACAGGACAACTCTCCAACCATTGACAAAGTTCCAGCCACATCAGGGCTTTTTCAATGGACTCCTAGACTTCCTCAGAGATACTCTATTCATGAATGATTGTCAAAGTCGGTGTTCTTTGGGGAGGGAAGACCATGGAAAACTCCTGTTTTGTCACTTGGATGATGTGACTCCCCTGTTGTGTTCTTTGAGGCCAACTCCAGCAATGTGGCTGGTGCGTGAGCACCTTAGAACAGCGATGCATTAAGCCACATGATCACTTAAGAACCTGAGAGAGTTTGTGCTTTTAAGGTAGTAATTTCACAAGTCTGTTATTCTCTCCTTTAGGGTAGGTGATTTTTCTTGTGGTTTCCCTAAGGCTCCCCCAAATGTATGGCTTGTTGCATCTTTTACTCGGCTCTCAATTGAACAGAACAGCCTGTGTAGAGTTTTAGTCACCACATGCATGCTGAGACTTTCCATTTGGTGTTTTGGCAGGAATGCAAGACTTCAATTACCTGAGCAGCAACTGCTTCGAGATCACCGTGGAGCTGAGCTGCGAAAAGTTTCCACCTGAAGAGACTTTGAAGAGCTACTGGGAGGATAACAAAAACTCCCTCATCAGCTACCTTGAGCAGGTAAACAGTCTCCTGTGTAAGACGGAAAACTGAAGAGCATGTAAGCCTGGTATACAGTAGTCTCTTTAGAGGAGCCCTGTCCAGGGGAATGCATCTGACCCAGAATGAGGGTGCTACATTTGGAAAATGTGTCAGTAGTGGTTCAAATAGGCTTTCATTTGTTATAGGTGCTGCAGTTCATGGATATGCACTGAGAACTGATTGACCTCGAGGGTTGTGGACAAGCGAGGGAAAACCCTGTTTTCATTCGTATTGTTCCAGGCAAGGGCAGTCCTAGGACTGCCCTCCACTCCTGTCACCTTGGGCCCCGTCAACCTCCCAGACAGAACTAGGACTAGAGGGAGCTAAGTGAGGCATCTAGGATTTAAGGAGGCATTCGGTCTCGAAGTCATACAGACATTGGATCAGCACCTAAGAGTGAGGGTGTCCTTAAATCTTGTGCCCCAACTGCCTCACTTGTCTCACACTAAACTCAGCTCAATGTGAGATAATAATAATAACGATAGTTTACATTTATTGGATGCTTACTATTTCCCAAGCAATTTTCTAAATGTCTTACATGTAGTAATTAATATATTTAATCCTTACAATTCTATGAGGAAAGCTATACCAGACGAGATAAAAGCTATATCAGACGAGATAGTGGAAGCTATATAATACCACCCTGGTGTGTTCAGGCGGTATGGCTGTAGACTGAGGGAAGTTGTATCATTATCTTCTTTTTCTGCATCATCATGATCAGGATCTTCATCATCAAAATCTCTGAATTAAAAATGAGGAATCAGGGGCACAGAGAAGTTGAGCAGTCTGTCTGAAGTCACTCAGTCAGAATCTAGGCTGTGTAGTTCAGAGTCACCATGCCAGGTCGCCTCTCATAACATAAACCTCGATTTGCACCAGTCACCTATGTAGCCATTCCAATGGGATCTATACAAAATTTGGGGGCATCTCACCATCTAACAGAATAAAATACCTTCCCTGCCCAGGCCAGTCCCCTGCCAACCCCGCGTCTCTGCGCCATGTAGACATTGGCACCAGGGCAGTGATGGTGAAAAGACCTAAAGACTGTTCCTCGAGTGCGATACCGGGCAGTTTTCAGGTTCCGCCCTGTGTGTGGCCGTTTATACCCAGAGGCAAGTAAAGCGGTGTTAGTTGCACGTGCCAAATAGTCCAGACTAGTTTTAAAGTAATTTCACATAAACAAATGCTATTTAAATACATATGTAGCCATTTGCATGTATGCATACATACATAAAACAGATACATATAAGTCCAATGCATTTAAAACATGTAAAGTCAGCTTAAAAACTCCTTTACACATGTCAAATATCCATACGGGGGGCCTTACTGAAGGGGACCATCGTGGAAAAAAGATCCACAGATGACAGACAGTGATGTTCAGAAGCACCCATTAAACAGGATTTTGTCAGTTAGTGGACTCC
>PVKM010028159.1:0-18428 GCA_004027735.1 Carollia perspicillata
TATCTCTCTCCAAATGCATTGCTCTTTAAAGCCTCACTGGGAGAAATCTACAGAGACTGTCGTCTGACACACCAAAGACAAGTCTTCGCTGAGAGTCTGGCTGAAGTGACTTGTGCTGACAATGACTCCACTTCCCAGCTTCCTAAGTAAAAATGCCTGGCCTGTTAGGGGAGCATACAATGCATCATTTTTATAGAGACCCACCCTGGAAGTGTGAGAGGATCCCCAAGTGAGAGGTAGAATCTGGACAGCAGGAGCTACCAGATATGTCTTGAGTAGCCAGCAGGAAGGAACATCACCGATGTCAAGCACACAATTGCGGATTCTTAGTGTAAATCTCTGTGGAACCCGCAGGAGGACCTAAGGCAAAGACAGTCAGTTTCAGAAATGTGCAATACTCAGAGAACATTGATGCTGGATTAGAAATGTTCTTCCTCAAGACGGTCCTCTCTGATCTATATTGCTCTTCCCTCTCCCCACCTCAGGCCTCAAGTTCCATCCAGGAAAACCATAGGCTTCAAAGGGAGAGGAGGAAGAGGAATCCAAGTGGGGAAATGGTGCAGACAATCACACTTTTCCCCATCACAGATTTCACAGCCTGCAGCAGACCCAAACTCAGGGAAGAAAGTAATTTCCGAAAAGATTTGGGATTACATTGGATTGGAGTGGACTTTTTCATATGTGAAAATACTCAGAAAAGCTGTGTCATCTATCTAGGCTTTCATCCAGGATCAGGATTTGAGAAAAATCATTTGCCAGCATGAGTTTAAATGAAAACTGCTTAGAAAGACTAAACTTCCCCTCTTGCACCTGCTGAGTCCAGCTCATTCAGTAAACTGATTAGAATATTAAGGATAATTATACATTATTAATGATGCATTCATAATGATGGTGATGAATAGCTAACATTTATCAAGTGTTTATAACCTGCTAGGCACTCTTCTAAACATTTTATCTGTTTTAACCCCTCAGCTGGAGATACCTATGGAATGGATTCCTCCCTAACTGAGGGAGTTCAGATAAGTGAATTCTAAGACTTCCTGAGTTGCACTGAAAGCTAAGATCACACTTACTGGAAAGTTGTTATCACATGATATTTATTAAACATACTTAAACATTTCAAGTGCATTATTTCATTTATTACTTTAACAGTACTGTGAAATAATTACTCATTTCATCCATTTTATAGATGAGTAAACCAAGGTTCAGAGGAATGAAGTCAGTTCGCCTAATGGCAGGTCTAAGCTGGGAATGCGGAGCCCCCAGGCTCATTGTAAGTGTCTTTACGGATACTCTCCACCAGAGGAACGGACCAGTGCTCACCTGTGTTCTCTTCCTGAAACAAACACATCGGTTATAAGGAACAAGAAAGTGTCTTGCTTGAGCAAAAGAAAAAATTGGTGAATTTGAACAAGGGAAAACACTTTGGGATGATAATTAATAATTAAATTAGGTTGTTCTTTTTTTCTCTTGACCTGAAATGTTAACTTCAGCATGGAAAAAAGAAAATGCAGAAAATAGCTCAAAGCGACAGTCAACATGTATTACTGCAAGTGTAGGAAAAACAAAGCAAGGGGCGACTCTTCATTTCTGAACCCCTGGAGCACTCCTGATCCTCTCAAATCTTCTTCCTCCCCACTTTATTTCATTGTTGTTCTTAAAATGAATTCCAAAACCCAAGAGAGGGGTAAGGCTCTTACCAATAAGAAAAGGAAGAAGCTAGGCTGTTACGGTTCAGTGTATTCTGAACTCTTCAAATTTGGAGCCTATTTATACTTTAAGACAAACAGGGATCATGTTAACAATAGCAGATGTTGCGAGGGAAGAGTCGAGTTTGTTATAGGCAGATCTATGTGGGGTCAGAAGCAATAAGCCCTTCCTGTGGAGGAGGTTGAATGGGCAGCTGCAACTTGACTAGAAATGGCACATTATTGTATTACGGTCCATGTTGAGAGCACAGTATGGTGCCCACCTCTGTTGGTTGGATCCACATGCATGCAACTTTGCTACTCCTTGCACAGTTTTCCGGTTGGTCCCAGGCGTTACTTCCAAATCTGAGTAGGTGGCTCAAGTGCAAGGAAAACATCTAACCATTTTGAAGGGCTTGGAGATGCCTCATATTTGCAAATATGATTGAAAGCATTTATCTTTCCTTTTCTCCCACATCTTCTAAATATTAGCATTTAATAAAGTACACATTTCTTTCATTTATTTTGAACTCCCTCCAAAGCTAGCAAATACCAGAACCTCAAATGTTATGATAGGATAGGTTCTTTATTGGTTTGTTTTCTTTTCATTCTTTCTGTTTTTACTGTGTGATTCTTTTTCATTATAAATCCTTATGTTTCCAACTCAAGGAGCCTGACTAATCAGAAGGGCTTCCAGCAGAGGTAGACAAATATTCTCAGTGCTGTCCTGAGACCCTACAGATGCAGATAATTCTGCTATTCACAGGAAATGAAGAAGTCAGGTCCATCAGAGACAGGGGATTTCCTCTGCAGAAAAAATATGTTAGCTGTTGCATGTTGGTCATATAAAGCTCAGGAGCAAAGACAAGATGGTTTCAGACACTGGGTGAAGTGGCCTCTTCACCCTGGATGCTGCCGAAAGCAGAGCCTGAGACAAAGGCTTGCGCACAGGATATTTACTTGGGAGGTGATCCCAGGGAACAGGAGTAGCGGACAGCAGTATTGAAACAAAGGAGGGAAATCAGCTGAAAACGCCTGCAGGAGATGCTTCATCCTGTGAGGCCTTCTGAGGATTTTTATAAAATGTATCTCAATACTGCCCAAGGGCAAAAGGAGATACAGGTTTATGGTCAAAGGTAGCCTTAACTCCAACACTTCTTCCTGGTTGCACAAGTAGGAATACAAAGTGGTTTACCTTATACAATAGCATCGTGGAGGCCTTGGAGCAGAAGGCTAGACACTGTCAGATTTCTCCAGCATGGTACTGGGAACCACATCCGTGGCTGGAGTAAGAGCTGGGACTGTGAGGATTTGAAGTGACTCACAGAAGTACAATACATCCACCTCAGGAAATGGTTGTAAGGTGGTGGTTCATAGTCAACTCAAAAAGATATGTATAGAGGTCCCATCATGATACTCTAGCTGTGTATCATGAGCAAGTCATTTGCTCCTAGCTCCAGTTTTCTCATTTCTTAATTAATGGAACTTGTCTGGTTTTTATCATGAGTAAATGAATCAATTTCATAAGTGCCTACTACATTGTACATATTCAATAAGTACTATAATTGTTATCACTAGTATCAATACTAGGCATATATCTAATGCATTTGACCTATAGCTCAGACCAGTGGTAGCAAAACATTGTTTAGAGAAGAGGTGAAAAGGCAATTTTAAAAAGAGGCAGGTTTTATGTCTCTCATTGGACAGGTGAGATTCACGTGCACACAAAGTGCAATATAGACTTGTATTCTTTATGACGAATCTCAGGCATGAAGATTCCTAAGAGATTCCAAAATCATTTTAAAAAGAATATAATACAAACATAACATTTTATTATTTTGTACATTTAATTTTATTTAAATTTATGGGGAAAATGTAAACAGCTAGTGGCCGATTCCAAAGAAACCTTACGAACTACAGGAACATTTGCTACCCTTGTCCTCCATATCCATATCCATGAAATAAGGGCATTGAACTAGATGATTCCTGAAGTTAATTTCAAACCTTAAATTTTATATCTCATGTAACTTATTTTATTGTTCCTCAACACTGATTAGCTAGAATATCTGATTTCTCCGTCATGCCAAAAGAAAAAAGGGTGAGTCATGTGTTTATATAGTGCACAAAAAAAAGCTTATTATAAACGTATTCATTAAATATAATTGATTCTGGCTGTTCCAAAGCCAAGATGGATTGATGTCCAAAAGTTGATTATTTATAATATGAAGTATGTTTTCACGCAGTGACTGTATTAAAAATGGTAGACAGATTTCCAGACCTATTTTAATCATAACGTTCCATAACCACAGTATTTTTTCTATTTATTTATTTATTTTTATTAAATTTATTGGGGTGACATTGTTAATAAGATCACATAGGTTTCAAGTGGACATTTCTGTGACACATGATCTGTACATTGCATTGTGTGCTACCACCCACGGTCATATCATCTTCTGTCACCATGTACTTGGCTCCCTTTACCCTGTACTAGCCCCCGACCCCATAACCACAGTATTTTACTAGTATTTGTCTGGATTCTGATCTGAACACTGTATGTTACAATCATTCTTTTCCACATAGGAAGAGTTCTGCCTTTTAAGACAAAGGCCACTGTGGTTTCTGCTCTCGTGGTTAGGAAGTCTTTCTCCTTCCAGGGAGTAGGACCTGTGAACTTTTTCTAAGTATCCTAACTTCCTCCAGAATGGGACACTTTTCAGAGGGAAAACAGGGTCTACTAATAACCTTGCCGGGATGACAAGCATAAGTCATCATGGTCCTGAGAACAATAGGCTTGTCCTAGTCATAAGCCATTGAAAGTGCTTTTGTGGCCCATCTGTGAACACAGAAATACAGAAGTTGTAATTTGTTTTCCTTTTCACTGTGGTTAATTCAATAAAGGTTTACTGAGACTCTACCATGTACTGAGTACCGGGGATATAGTGTGATACAGATGTACATGATACCTGGATTTGCAGAGCCTGGAGTCTAGTATGAGATGGGGAAATTAAATAACTAATTGTAATAAAGCATGAGCGTGATAACTGAGGAGTTCCAGGGCATCAGGGATGTGCACAACAGGGGGCCCTAAACTGATGATCTAAGACAGGGATTAGCAAGTTTTTCTGTAATGGGCCAGATGGTAAATATTCCAGGTTTTCACTGTTTTAGGCTTTAAGGACTACATATGGTCTCTGTTTCACCTCTCCTTTCTTGTTTTCTTCTTCCCTCTCTTTTTCTTCTTTTAAAATCCCTTAAAAATTCTTAAACCATTCTTAGCTTGAGGGCTGTACCCAAACAGGCATGGGTAATTGGCCCATGGGCCATTGTTCATCAACATTGGACCTAGGAGGTCAGGGAAAGCTTTTTGGAATGACACTGAGATTTGAAAGATGAGTGAATAAGCCAGGTGAAGAGTTGTAAGAAAAGGATATGAGTTGGAAAGAGACTATGTAGAAAAACACAAAGACCAGAACCTGTATTATATCTTTATAAAATCAAAAGAAATCCAGTCTGGCCAAGGCGACATTGAGATGGGAGAGATCTGCTCTCAGAATGTCTATAATCCATGTTAAGGAGTTGGAATTGATCCTGAGTCAAGACTCATTCATAAAGTATTTCAAGTGGGGAGTATCATCATCATAGCTACACATTTAAACAGTTATTCTGAGTTCCCTGTGGGGAATAGATTGGATGGGGCAAGGGAGGCAGCGGGCAGTCCAATAGAGTGGCAAAAATCCAAAGGACTGATAATGAGGCAGCATAGACCAGGAGGATGGCATGAGAAATACGTGGATTCAGTGAGATTTGTGAGAGAAAATTGGCTCAGCTTGTTGACTGATTGGGTATAGGGAGTGAGGAAACTAAAGGAGACAAGGATGACTTCTAGGTTCTTCCTTAAAAAACAAAGTGGTTGATGGTGCTATTGACTGAGGATGAAGAAGAGGAGGGGCAGGTATGGAGAAGAATTCAGCATTAGCATGATAGATATGAGCTGTATGCTAGGCACCCTATTTGGGTGATGCCCGATAAGAATTAGTTGTACAGGTCTGGAGTGCACGTGGGAAGTCAAAGATTTGATCACCATACAGATGTGTATAGAAATTAAGGAGCAAATAGGCATGTAAAAAGAACACTGGTAAATTGTGGAGTCACTAAATTCAAGGAATGAAAGCATTTCGAGGTGGGTGGGATGACACTAGTATTAAATGCTGTGACTAGGGAAAACAAAATAAAGCTTGAGAAGAAATTGTTGGATCTAGTAACGCAGACTCAATTGATGATCTTGATACAAGCAATTTCAGCGAAGTGCTAGGGCCTGGAGTCAGACAGCAAAAGGTTGAGAAGTGAAAACACATAGAGACGGCAAAGTAAAATGTCGAATCAAGAAGTCTGACAAGTGTTAAAGATTGAAGGAAAAGGAGGGTTTTGGTGGTAGCTAGAGCTGTATGTGGGGATGCAGCAGGGATTTGCTAAGATTGGGAAGTCTTAAACATGTTTTCATGCTCAAGAGAAGAAGTCAGCAGACATAAAGTCAGGATATGAGCAAGGTTACTTGAGAAACTAGTAGACTGTAGGATTCAGAACACAGGTTGCCGATGAGGCCAACCAGGACTGCTACGGAGCGCCCGGCCCATGCTCTGCTCACTAAGACATGCTTGCTGGCACGCAGCTGCATCATATTGGAGTTGCTTGTTCTCGTTTGCAGAAAGGGGCTGCTTTTCTTATTTGCAGAAAGGTACCCCTCGGACTACAAGTGGCCATATACCAGAAAAAGAACATCTCAAGAAGGACAAGAGAAGGTAGAAAGAATAAGGAAAAATGCTAGTTGATTTCTTTTGAGACAATTTTCAGTTCAGCATTCTTCCTTAGAATGACTTCCAATCATTTTAATTGGGAGACAGTCTCCCTTTTAATGAGAAAAACTTATTAGAATGTCACAGTAGTAATAATTTCTTAATTATTGATATTGGGAAAATACAGGTGAACATAAGGCTACTATATATACCATCTATTCAGCAGGACTTTTAAATGAACTTGTTTTAATAATCACCATGCATCTATGTAAATGAAAAAAGGTAGAAATCTATGTGCCAAGTACTGTTTTTCCAATCTACACAATGCTTGGTTAGCGTGAATCCTTGGATTCTTTACAGTAATTTGGAGGGTTCAACTTATAGCAACTCGTCCACATCTTTGACCCATAAGCCAATGTCCTGGGCTCAACTATTGCTTTCAGGAAAAGCAACATAACATATAAAAGCTTATAGTACTTCCTTGACTGTCAATAAACTGAAGCTAAATTTGTTTTTATTTCAATAGAGAATCAAATTCATATTTTTAGGCATTTTATTATGATGGCATGGCATGGGACTCTAAGAAAAAGACACAAATGGGTAAGTGATGATGAAATGAAATAGAGTTTGGGGACCGGAGAAGAGTGTCAACAACTCAATAGAAAATGGTTTCTCGTGATTCATGATCCACCTTCCACCTGTTCTACTCGCTTCTCCTGATCTATCTGCTCTCCCTCTTCTTCTTTCTTTTCTCTCTTTTACCAGTTATACTACACATTTTCTACCAAAACTACCAAGATAGACCAAGCCTGGAATAAAGTTAGAATTCCAGATGGTATGTAAAGGTATTCTTGATAAGGATGGGAAAAGACATTTAATTGAAAATAGAAAGGAAATTTCTTCTTGGATTGCAGTACCTCTTATATAGGTTAAAAGTGCACTTTTCCCCGTTATTCATATGCACTTAAAGATATGTATAGTTTGGACATACATAAATTGTGAATGAGTGCCTTCAATATACGGGAGAACGATATGATCCTGTGAGTCTGTGATCCAAAGAGGAACTTGGGATGGGGCTAGAAGCAGACACACAGATACAGACATCAGTGACTTGTTTTAATCGCTGAAGAATGTTAAGAAAAAAATGTGTAGGGGAGGAAAATATTCTACCCATCTTAGTTCCTTGTCTAGGGTTCTGCAGATCAGACCAACAAAAGGCAGATTAACAAGAGAAAAACAATGGAAGTGTATTAATGTATATATCACACATATTTGGTGACAAGTACTCAAAGGTGTGGCCAGAATTTAAGCTTTATAGCATCTCAGCAAAGAACAACAATTATGTAGAAAAGTGACAAGACAAAATGAAGGAGCTTTGAACTTCTAGGGGTGGCAAATTGTGGGAAGGTAAATACATGAAGAAACTAATAGTAGATGAGTGTTCCATAGTGCCGTTTGTTATGTAGATCCTTTTGGTACCATCTCTTGGCTGGTACAGGTCTTGAGTCTCAGGTGATTAACTTCAATCTTTTCTGGTATCGAGCAGAGAGGAGACACCTTAACAAATTTATGTCCTGTTTTTTAGGCAAATAGACAAGTGCAGAAAGCTTTTCTTCAATCTGCTACTTCCCAATAGTCTCCAGCTCAAAATCATCAATATGCCAAAGTGGAATTACTTGGAGAGACACATTCTGCTCCCTTTCAAAAGTCACCCAGTAACCACTGTCAGGCTTAGATTTTCCCCACATTCTTACTTCACATCTGTGATTGTAACTAGGAAAACTTAGTTACAATTGATCGCTGTAAGTTTAACCCTAGGCATTTGACATTTTTGGTGCCATCTGTATCACCAATAGAACTGATTTCGATCCAAATTAGTATTATGTTTAAGTTAAATTTTACTCATAGAAATTGATAACCTAAGTATGATGCTTCTCTGTATGTAGGGCATGAAGAATATCTCCAGCTAAATAGGACCAGTGATTAATCAGTCCTTCTCTGTCCAAGACAGAACAGATAATTTTCTGTTGTTACTGGTGATTAAATTGAGGGCCAACTCAGCAAAATTTTGAGGCAGGCATAGATTTTTTTTTTTTTGGCATTTGCCATCTCATTTTTTTATTTCAGGCTTCATTTCCAGTTGTTATTTGGATATTTACACTTTAATAGAAAATTGCTGCTAGTAAAAAGCCTTTAAGGCCGAATTAAATGAATCTTTCATGGTGGACATTTCGATCGACATGGGGCCGTATGGGAGAGACATATTCTGGAGAAGGGCAGCCATCAGTGTGCACTGCTGGTCTGTCACATGGGGTCCCCAGGAGTAGCTCTGAGACAGGGTCTCTATTTGTGTTTGCAAAGTATTCACGGGGCCCTCTGACCCTGCACCCCACTGTGGCTACTGCCACATCCTGCTTCATCTCTTCATAGTCAAACTCCTGCAAGAAAAACAAACAAACAAACAAACTCTGCCCTCATTGGCCGTTTTTACTCATTCAGTGTCCCCGCTGCACTGTGGCTTCTTCCCCCATTACTTCATTAAAATTGCACGGAGAAAAATCAGCCACAAACTGACAGAATATTTTCTCCTTCTCTGTATGATCTTTGCCAAATTTGACTCTTGATTCTGCTCCCTGATTCTTCAAACCCTGTCTTCCTTTGGTTTCCAAGGCCAAGTGCTTCCCTGGCTCTCCACGCTCTCAGTACTACGATAACTGAAATGTAGGTCTGGGGTGGGAACACAAGGTCCAGCAGCACCCCCCATTCTTTGATAGAGACAGTTTCATTTTCTCAATTATTTTATCGAGTGCCATGCGAACAAATAGTCAAGCCCTGTTCTGACCTAATTGCTGGTCTGACTCATTTCGAAATAACAGTTTTGGAGCCCCCACTGCCCCAGCCATTGCCTCCTCTTCACATTGTCCATCTGAATCTGCTTCGACCCATGCCTCCAGTGTGAGTGATCTCTAAGTTTTGTCATTGACCACATCTTCTTTTCCTCTTTTTCTCACCTCCTGGTCTTACGAATGCCCTGGCTTTTGGCTCCTGGGTCCCGAATCTCTACCTCTGTTCTAGATTCACCACCCCCAACTCTTTCCCGATCTGAATAAACAGGTACCTTTCAGACATCTCCATTCTACCTAATTTAGAGTGCCTTCTCTTCAGCACTCCACCCTCTTTCCAACCTCCCAAACTAATAGTCGCTCTTGGCTGCTTTTCCTCTCAGCCCCGTCTTTCAAAAAGTCACAAAGACTTGCCAAGTCCACCTCCTTAATGGCTGTTAAATTTATCCGTTTTTCCATTTTCTCACTTTTGCCTTGGAGTGAACCTCTTATCTGAGCTGTAGCAGTAAGTACTGTTCCTTTTACTGCTACAAACCTCTAAACTTCTACAGTCCATACAAGAAAGAAGTGCTTTCACTAAAATGAGAATCTGATCGCGTGTCCTCATAAAATGGCTAAGTGGCTTCCCATTATTTTACAGAATAAATCTCAATTCATTCATGTATCAGCTGATGATCCCTTGTGATCTAACCTCCGCACAAGATTCCGGCCTCCTCTCCAGGCACCACATCCCTTCCCGGTACAGCAAAACCCTTCACGTTGCTTAGCCTCTGTGCCTTTGGATGGTGTGTTCTTCTGGATCATTCTTGTAGTTTCATGAGTATCTGTGTCTTACCTACCTGCCTGGAAAATAGACTCTATGCTGGAAGGGACTGTGGAGTAAACTCTTACTACTGGTGTTGATTGAATGAAGTCAATGTCAGGGAGGGATAAAGAAAGGTAGGGGATTGTCATTTCTCATCTGGGTACTACAGCCTCCCATTAGTATTGGCATGATTTGCATGGCTCTCGGTAGAAATAACTGTTCACAAATGTGGCAGGCACACTACATACAGACTGGGGTCATTAGAGCAGAGGTGTGGATGGCCTGCGATCCTCAGAAAAAGAGAGCATCCTGATTTCTAGACCCCTGTATTCATGTTTATTGCCAGACGAGCTCTCCTAGAATTAAAAGCAACGGTGGATCTTTTGGTGTGCTGTAGGCAGATGCTGGCATCGTCATTCAGTTGAGATCCAAAGAGGAAAAGGCTGTCTTCAATATTTAATCAGTCAGGCATGCTGCCACATTTTAGTTCATAGTTCATTCAATACAAGCCTCCTTGAGAGAGAAGACACGGGAACCTTTGGTTTCTTTCTGAATTTATGAAATAAATGTGTGACTTTGGTGGTTTATTGCCGATTATATGGTATACTAGTTTGAAAGAGAAAAAATTAAAGTTTTCTTTCCTCTTTTTTCTGGCTCAAATTTGTATTAAATAATCTTGTTTTTAATTTGTTTGGTCTTGTAAATCCTCATTTCTGAAGTAAAACTCTCCATTAATTAAAGCTCTCAAATAATCAGAATCTTAATTGTCAGGGTAAAAAATATATTGCCCTAGTTGTAGTAAAAGCATATAAATAAGATTCTTCTTGACAATTCTTATTGTTCCTCTCAATTTAGACAAATTAACTGGAATGCCCACCTCCATAAAGCCATACAATAAAAATGGATCAGTACGGTTATTTAGAAGCAACAGAGATTCAACTAAATATTCTGAAAGTCCAGTGTTCTTGTTGCCAGGACTGCGTGGGGGAAGTACACATATTCAGAAAAATGTTGAACAGCATTTTCACAAGTCCTCCATCTGTGTTTACACAGCACTTCGTACAAATGTTTATGCAGAGCTGTATACGTACTTTTATTGCCGCGCATCCCGTGCCAGGATTGCACTTTGTTTGTCTTCTCTTGAATTTTAGTGCTTTGAAGGCAGGGGACCATTCTTCCTTGTGTTCTTATCACCTAGCGCAAAGGCCAGGAGAATTACAGTCTACACTTATTAATTAAAAGAAACTTCAAACAAAAAAATAAATAAATTTCTGATTATTCTGAGTCCCAGGGAAAATTTGGTACAATTGAATTCTTTATTTTTTTATTGAGGTCTTAGAAGATAAAGTATGAGAGTAGAGCAATTACTTCCACTAATTACATTGTCTGAGATTTGATCAATCTGATAGAAGTTTGAATTTCGATAGAAAATGATGGCAATTTGTTTTCTCTGTTATTATATAAGTAAGTATGTATGTGTTATCCTTGATTTTGCTTCATTGCTTGCAAAGCTTAAATATGTATTATCTGATCTCTCACAGGACAAGGTTGCTGACCTCTGCTCTGTAAATACTTCATATCAGTATAAGAAACAACTAGTTTGTAACACTTTCCCCAATGAGACCTGTTAACACCAGGCTGGACACTGAAATCATGAATTCTATTTCTCATGTATATTTATACATTTTGTACCTTATTTGACTTGGTACAGGGCTGAATGTGCATGGCTGCTTAGTGAAAAGGGGGTCATTGAGCTCTAGCTGCTCAGTTTTAAGAAAAGACTTACTTAGCCTTAGTCCATTAGAATTTTAATTAATGGAAACCTAAAAATGCAATGTAAGCACAAATATTTATAATGAGAATTATTTTAAATGGCTAGGCCAGACACTGAGGGACATGTTTAGAAATAAATGCTAGACTGTTCAGACTTAACTCTCTGCCAAACCCTAGAAGTTAGTGAAATCTGTGAAGGACTGGAAGTGACGACACTGACAACCTGAGGGATTTCTCTGAATGAATACATCAGGCCAATAGGCTGACCGAGTGCTTAATTTTAATTGAATACCTTCAAAGGCAGAATGACAGTGATACCAATTATAAAAATATTTTAAAAGATGTCAAAATTAGGTGACTACATAGAAAAAGAATTGCAACAGGTAAAATAAAACCCAGAGTAAATGTCTGGGTTAGTTAAGATTAGCATTTCAGTGAAACATCTCTTTCCCTTTAGGTTTACAAGAAAGTCCTTACTCATTTAACTTGTTAAAAGAGTGCATTTCCAGCTGTCTTGGTAAAGTGAGGGTGGGATTGTAAATCCTGCCTAAACTTAGTTTGAATAAAGCAATCGAGAATTTAACCTCTGTTTGGCAAACTCATTGGGTGGGAGTTTAAAACTATTAGTTAAGTAATAACACTGTGTGCAGTCAATTAGGGTGAACTGATTACGTTCAGTGAGGTTCATTTCTGAAGACTCTTGTTAGCAGTTGAAATTTCTAGTTACTTGCCTGACTCTTGAAAAACAACTCAGCCTTTTGTATAAGCATGAGCTTTTCAATTCCCTGTAAATTTCTCAGGGCTTTCAGGTCATGAACTGTATTTTATTGAAGGAAGCAGTGTTAAGTGCATGCAAAGAAAATAGTTCTGGAGTATCGCTCTTCCCTCAGTGAATCACAAGTAGGCTATTAATATTGGGTTCACTCTCTGCATGACCCAGCTGAGGGGCTGGGGCGCAGTAAGTTAGGAGTCTGAGATGGGGGGCAGTTCAGTTCCTCATGGCCTGTTGTCTTCCCTTCGGTAGCTGCAGATATGACCTAGCAACGACAATCCAGAGAAATTAGAGAAGAAGAACCCTGGTATCACTTTTAATAACGAGATGGAAAACTGGGAATCCGGACAGGAGAGAGCACTCTGAGAAAGAAAGGGGTAGGAGGTGGGCCCTGGTGACCTTCCTCAGCCAGGGAGGAGAATTGCAGTTTACTATGGATGACGTTCGAGTGCTCTTTCCAGTTATTAAAAGAGGTTTGGTACTGTAAGACACCGTTCATAGTTTTCTTTCTACTTGCATTCTAGACTTACATTTTTCCAAAGTCTTGGAATTGGAGGGTTTTGTTCAGTTATCACAAATTGTATTATATTTTAGTTCCTAATTTGTACAAATTTCTTAGATATACTTGGCATTTTTTGTGATTTTCTATGAAATCAGAATTTAAAGCTTAATCAATGTTTTCTATTGATGCTTTCTATGAATGGGCACCTGGCAGTGACTCATCTAAGGCCAAGTTCTCCTAAAACACCCAGAGTGTATGTATCCTACGCACATCTTCAGAGTGAATAATTATTATGTCTGAGGACAGAAGCCAAATGTGCCCTATTTATGACTATCCCTAGTATGATAGCTCTTATCAAATATTTTTCTGACCGATGAATATGATTCTGGTCCTTGCAGAACTGCCAAAAGCAGGGAGCACACTTTTACAGTTACCACACCCACAAAAAGAATTGAACGAGTAGTTCAAGGCCATCACAGCTCCCTTGACAAATTACTTAACAATTTTAGAGGATCTTACATTATTGAATAAAATATTTTATAATGTTTTCAAATATTTGGCACCAAAGTACTTTCTACAGAAGACCTTTTTGGAAAATAAGACAATCTCCCAACTAAAGTGCTACCTGCTGTACACTAAGCATGTAATATAATAGTTGATAAAGATATCTGAATGAAGCCATTCTCACATTTTTTGTTTAAAACTGTCAGCCTGTAGTACTAAGTGCTGGTGAGGGTATGAAGCAACTGGAACTCTCACAGATTGCTGGTAGGAGTGAAAAATCATACAGATGCTTTGGAACACAGTTTAGTGGTTTCTCATAAAGTTCTACGTATATTAAGATAATGCCTGCGGCAATCCTACTCCTGCTTAGTTACCCCAGAAAAATGGACAGTTATGTTCCCACTAAAACCTGTAGAAAAATGTTCCGTCCAGCTTTATTTGTGACAGTCAGAAGCTGAAAGCAGCCCGACGCCCTTCAGCAGGGACGCGGACGAGCACGCTGGAGTTTATCCATTGCCGTGCAACACTGCCCGGGGTAAAAGGAGCAAACTGTTGACACGTTTTGATATTGATACGTGCAAAAAGGATGACTCTCGAAGACGCGCAGGAGTGAGAGATGGCAGTTAAAAGGCTACATATTGTACGATTTTAACTATATGTTGTTCTAGAAAAGAGGAAATTAACTATAGACTGAAAATGTCGGCAGTTGCCAGAGGTACGGGGGTAGTGAGAATAACTGTACGGAGATTTGGGGGCCACGAGGGAGTGTTGTGTATCTGAATTGTGAAGGTGGTGACGCAAACCCATATATTGTTGAACTCCGCAGAACTGTAAACCAAAAGAAAAATCACCATGAGTTAATTTTAAAAATAAAATAATCTCTCAGCATATAAGACTTAGATAATTGTCTAACCAATTAAGACTTATTTACACTCAGGTGACATCTTCTCAGGCACATCGTCACTGAGATTAGGGGTTTTAAAAGCTGTACTAATGTTATCTTAGAGGTGGAAAGGTTAGAAAAGTCAACTATAGAGTAAAAAAGAAATAAAGCAGTATTATCCAAAAGGAAATTCTCCTATAATTATTCAAAAAAGCAGAGTTGTGGGAATCTTGTTTGAACACATCGCTTTATTGTCCAGTTATGTAGATTTCCCCCTCTGGGTGCTTATTCTGGCATTAATTAATATAACAGTCTTTGAAAGAAAGATTTCAAATGTGTTACGGTTGAAATAGTCTTGCTTTAAGGGACATGCATATTGACATGCCAGGAAAGCTGGGGCTATTTTCTCACCACTGAGATTGTTTTCACCCAATCTGGAGTCCAGCGGAGACTACGTATTTATGAAATGATCAGTGTTAGTGCTCCTTAGAAACTACGAGGATGGCCATCCTAGATCAGATTATTAGTCCAACCTCTTGCTCTGGCTTAGGTAATTATCTGATGCTTTTGAGGGACATTTAAATCTTCCTTACAAAGAATTTGACCATTTGTTTCATAGTGTTAATTCTTAGTGTTGAGATGTAGATGAGGAACCTGGGCTGAAGATGTACAATGTAACACAACTAAGTTCTTTTACATTTTTAAAATCTAGTTTTATTTTGATAATACTGGTTAGATCCCAAATGATTAGAACTATTGTGATATACTTGATCTAATTCTCAAAAATTTGATTTTCTACTCTACTATGAGGCTGCAAGAACAACTAGATAAAAATCCCATCTAACCCAAAGGGTTTTATACTTCTAGAAGTGCTATGTTTTATAAGAAGAAAAGCTAATGAGCCTTATCATATTTGTAATACGATTGTTCAATGACTTTTGTGCTATCCTCTCAGAGCTAATTGTTCCCAAATAATTGATAACTGCTAACTCTGTAGACAGTTACTTTTTACCATTTTATTTTTAATATATTGCTTTGAGTGTTTAAGAATGGTACAGTTTAAATGGCTGATATAATGCGATCCTTTTCTCTCTTCCTCTCTCTCAGGTAGATACTAAATGTATAGGTATTATTTAGAGGCCAGCAGCAACTTTTTAAAAAACATTTAGGGGCCAACAGCAGCTTCTTAAAAGATTTTTTTTAAACGCATGCCAATTGAGAGACAAACCCTTTTGCATACACTCAGGAGTTGGAATTTAGGTATCTCACTCAATGAGAATATCTATTGTTGTTTAAAAGCGGAGTCTAGCTGAGTTTTTTAATTGTCAGGAAGGCCACTATGTCACATGAGCTGTAAGTCACCTAAGGACAGGGTATGTAGGGAATCCTTCTGCAGCCCTGGGTTCTCTACTGGGACGGTTTTGCCTCTCAGAGGATGTTTGGCAATATATGGAGACATATTTGGTTGTTACAACTGGGGGATGATGGGGTGTACTTACTGGTGTTTAGTGGGTAGAGGCCAGTTGCTGCTAAACATTCTATAATGTACAGGACACCCCACAAGAAAGAATTATCCAGTCCAATATGTCAATAGTGCCCAGGCTGAGAAACCCCACTCTATAAAGTGAGGGAAAGAAGTTATCATACCAAGCACAGTGCCTTGAACATGGTAGGTGCATATTACATATTGACCGAATTTTCACAAGGGGCTTCTCAAATAAAACTCAGGGCATAGGGAGAGAGTATTTATTATTATAATCGCGTAAATTGCAAAGCAGTGTTGACTAACACAAATGTCATGATATGTGTTACAGTTATTTAACAGTTTGTTTGATTAGGCACACATGCAAAACAGCTCATTAAAATGACTATTACTAATACCAGTTTTTAACCAGTGAGACTAAATGTTGCTTAGCCCCCTTTTCTGTACAGTTGGTTTCCGAGGGCCAGTTTTTCCGGTCTCCCACGGCCCATGGCACGGGGTGTCCGGAGCTCACGTCCCAGCAGCTGGGGTTCTCTCCCTCCCGTGACAGCTCTCCAGCTGCAGCTCCGTCTCACCTCCAACCTCTGAGTTTGCTAATCTTTTTTTTTTGTTTGGCTATTTGATTTTAAACTTGAAGGATTCTGAAGCAAAAAAATCCTGTTAATTTGTCTTTCTCTCTCTGACTTCTAGATCTTGAAAATAAACTCTTTATATGTTCAGTAGTAGGATATTTGGACCAGGAAGTGATTATTTTCATATATATATATATGAAATTGTGATATATATAGTGGATAATATATATAGTGGATTGTCCTGGGGAGAGTGCACAGGGGACAGGATCAGAGATCTCAGCCTTTGGTTTGGGACTGAAGAAAGCCCTCTTCTGGACATGTGGGCAGATTTTTGCCTAGTTGGGTGGTGATCATTGTGGTTTTTGTGAATCTTGCTGTGCTGCTCCTAAGAATTAGACTTCTAAAATCTTCAGCCCCATTTCCCCCTTCCTGGGCATCAGTACGACATTGGTCAGCAACCATTCTTGTTTCATTTACTGTCTGTTCATCACTGCCAACAGCACAGGCTTCAGACCGGTCTTCGGAGCGTCGTGGGTTTGCAGACCAGGGGAGACCTGTTCCTAAGAATCATGGCACTGCTGGACACTTGGTGCTTATAATTCCATTACATGAAGACAGACTTTTAAATCCACTAGAAAGTGTAACAGTTCACACTTACAAATGTGAACTGGAAGTGCTAGCTAATTAGATTAATTTTTCAGCAAAATTCAAATAAGGATAGCAGACTAAAAATAAAGAAGAGTTTTGAGAGCCCCACAGTGGGAGAGGTTGTTTTCCCAAGAACACCAAAGGGTATCAAAGGCAAACTTCTCCTACTTTAATAAAATTTCACTTTGGGCTTGTGTTATTTTATTTTTTCTGCTCTTCACATCCAGTTGTACAACTGATACAAGATAGTAAGCAGGGAAGAGATTATTTGCATTCTAGAACAGTTACATAATATAACATTATTCACCTTTTAACCTCTACAAAACCTAGAAATTTTAATTAATATGCTTCCAAGAGATATTCATATATACACGTATTGTTACTATTTTAAACCAATGATAGATATTAAGTAGCCATCATTTATCAATTTCACAGCCTAAGGGGGAAAGTCTCAAGTATCAGTTTCTTAGACTTAAATAAATGCAACATTATTTCAACTAAAGAACTGTAGAAATTAACCCTAGAAATAGGTGGAAAAGTAAGTTATTTTCTGATAACTACTTATGAATTTCAGGATTTCATATTATATTCCTCTTTTTTTTTCTCAAGTTGGTCTTTATGTTTCAGAAATAACAGTATTAAATGCTCTGAAGAAAGATTAGAGGGTTGATATTGAGGTTGCGTTATAAAGACAAGTTAAAAGCTTTAATTTATACTTGAGAATAACAAGATATAAAAGGATTTTGTAAAAATCCTTTGTTCATTAGATAATGTTTATTTAACAAGAAATGAGTGTTTTCAATGAGATTAAACTGAGGATTTTATTGGAAAGACTTTAAGAAGTGAGCTCTCTGTTCTTTAAACCCTGCTGATTTAAAGAAATATTACCGAACATTTTTAAGTCCTTTTTTATTTAGTTCTGTCTGTTTGCCACTGGTTATGATGGACTTAGAAACTAAAATATTATTCTCTTATGCTTCATTTTCTGTTTTAAAATTTTGGCAAGACTGTTTTCTTTGTGCTTGTCGTTGTTGGAAGGCCCCAGCAGAAGTCCAGTTCCGCCATGGTCAGCGCTGTTGGAAGAAGCCATGAGGTCATTGTCAACAGGGTGGCCCATTGTCTGGGAAATCTCCTCAGTCAACAGCATGGTTAGGCAAAAGTG
>PVKM010028160.1:0-18435 GCA_004027735.1 Carollia perspicillata
CCCTGGTGGTTATTCCTAGATGCTGGGGTGTAGGGGCACCCACTCAGCTCGGCTCGGCTCAGCTGCCTCTGTCCAATGAGTTTGGGCCCAAACCCATCCCAGTGCTACCAACCCATCCCAGTGCTACCAGGAGGGAGTCGCTGTGCCTTCCTTTTAACCCTGGGATCTCTGCCTGGCTGGGTTGGGAGTCAGCTTTGGGGCTGTCCAGCCCCTCTGTTTGATAAATTCCTCCTACTCAAGCCTGGCGCCCTGTGTAGCCCAATTCTCCAGCCAGCCCAGTGACTATTGGGGTCAGTGGATCACTGCCTCTCTCTCAGCTCTCCTGAGCTAGCGACCACTGACTCTGTGAGAAATCACAGCCCCATGCCTTGCCTCTTCCTCCTTATTCCCCTCTCCATGATTAGAACTCTGCTGGTGTTGCTCAAACCCTGCTCTGTCAGGGAGGAAGGGAGCAGGTGACCCAGCTGTCTCCCAAGGACTACGGCAGGCCCTCCGCTTTCAAGCAGTCTGTGGTAGACTGAGTGCCCACTCTAGGTGCTGGGCCTGGTGCTACAAAGGCACCCCAGTCCCTGCGCTGGTCCCCGGGACCTTACTGTCCTGAAATATCCTTCTTAGTTTCTGGTTTTTCAGTGTCTGCTACAGTTTTGTGGACTCTTATTTTCAAATATGCTGCGGTACTGTTGTCTGTCTGCTCTGTTCCTCCATGGATTAGCCAGTTTTTCCTCCTGCGTGGAGGGGGAAGTGAAATCCTCTCCCTCCTACTCTGCCGCCATCTTCCATCTCTGGTAAGCCTATTTTCTAGTTTTCTGGCAATAACTGTGGGGCTTTTGAGTTGATTCTTTATACAATTGAGTCAAGTATTTCTGCCTTCATTTATTTAAAGTCCAGATAACATCCTGGTGGTTGGAATCTGGCTAATACAGATGAGATTACCAATGATATGAAATTAAGGCAGGGTGAGGGATGAGAAGATACCAATAATTGTGTTGATTCTAGTTAAATAAAAAAAAATAATCATGTAAAAATCTGGAGAGCTGTAGCAAAGAGACTCAAAATATGGGGGTTCCAAGCTTTGAAAATTCACTGGGGTTTGATTCAGCCAAACTAATAACTGATAACAAATTAGTAACAATATTCTTGGAGAGTTTCTACACTGTTGTGGGGAGGAAAAGCTATGTTTGTATAGTGTAGAAAGGTAAAATGTGTCATTTCAGAGATTTCGTGGGTCCTTGTCCTAGGAATCAGAAGAAAAATAGTTTCACATGGGTACTGTAGTCTAGGTAGAATGGGTAGAAAGCCCCAGGCACCTTCAGCAGAAAGCTTGAACATCCCATGCTTATGATTGTGCTCCACTTCTATCCCTGGAGCGTTTTTTTCCCTTGTTGGTGGCCAGTGTGTGCAGTGAGCTCCCTGGGTTCTACCCACTACCCTCACTGAGATTGAATTCAGGTGGTGCCACTCAGCTCCTTCCTATGGATGAGCACTAGAGCTTGGTACAAGTACTGAAGACCTCCTAGGAGTCAGGGTCAGATCTGTGTCCTCTCACTTATCCCACCCTCGCAGTGTTCCCCTTTGCTCCTGACTCCTTTAAGTGGATTCTTCATGAGTCCCTTTCATCAGTTCCCAGGAAGCCTTTTCCTTCCCACATAATGGGCTGGTCAGTCCTTCCCTTGATATGATCCTGCCTGCTTTCTATCTAGAAGAATTAATTGACATTTCTGATTCATAGTTTAAGGATGGGTTTTCTTTTAAACATCTAGACAAATTTTGCCATTCTAGATAAAGGGAAATTGTCAAATATGCACAGGGTAGCAGAGAAAACCCAGTGCACACTTACATTTGAAAGCAACAAGTATAAAAACAAACAACTGCTTTTGCAGAGAGCAATGTATTGGGAAAGAAGATAATGATACTCTGTTATCACTAGCTTTTCCATACTGTCTCTGTCATTTTGCACTTCTCTCTTAGTCCATAGTTTTGCTATTACTTCTCATTTGTTTTTCTACCATGTTGATTGCCATTTTAATTATTCTTCTGTTCCTTGTTCAGTTTGAACTATTCTATTATTCTTCCTTATGTATAATTACAGCTTAAGCCACAAGCCCAGATAATATTAAGATAGAAATCCCCTGTTAATATTCATTTGCACCAAAAAAAAAAGCACATTTGTATGATAAATGAAAATGTGTTATCTTGCAGGAATAGTGAACATTAAGTTCATGCAATATGAAGATTCAATGACATTTTCCCAAGTTCAAGGATTGCACTTGGGGATTATATTTCCCCTGGTTTAGAGGCTGATGTTAAGTAGGCAGAGAACTGGAAGCTGATAAAAGAATTACTAATACTGCCATTTGTTTTACAAATTTCAATTAAAAGATTTAATATGATGGTTAAACTATAAATTACATTTAGTAAAGCTACAAAACTGACATTTTCCTTAATTTAATATTCCTGCTTAATGCCAGGAGGCATTAATCCAAGGAGGCATTGGTTGGTTTAAAATTCAAACTAAATCCCTGGTATTTATGATTCCTGGTTAAACAAGAAATACTGTGCATTAGAGTGGTGAGTGGAATGAAGCATTATGTTGTTTTTTAGAATTCAGAATTTAATATGATCTTATTGTACTTGAAACATTTAGCAGATCTCAGAATGAATCAAATGTTTGGATAAACTACTGCGATTTCTCCTTTATTAGCTTGACATTTGCAAATGAAGTAGGTTTATTAGGTTTCAAGAGCAATTAAAATGAACATTTACAGGAAATGAGCATCAAGACATGAATGTGCATACACAGTGCCACCACATTATAGAAGCTTAAAATCAGCTTTACAGAATTTATAGGGAAAATTCCATGATACTACCAATCAGGCGAAGAAGGCTCCTCTTGTTCAATGAGGTTTGATATAATTTCCCTAGTTCTCTAAATTTTCATTTACATTGTGTTAAGGGAAGGGCTTTCTCCAAATTAGTGTGTGTGGGGTGTGTGTGTGTGTGTGTGTGTGTGTGTGAGAGAGAGAGAGAGAGAGAGAGAGAGAGAGAGAGAGAGAGAGAGAGAGAGCATGTGTAAGCTTTTCTCCGAGTTTATTTAGTTTGGTTTTTCCTTTGAATTGTCTCAGTGAGGTTAGTCACATGGACAGGTAAAGGCCTGTAAGCCAAGTGTCCCATGCTTTCTCTTACTTGAGGTTTGTATAGTGTCCTAGTGATTCGAATTTGGTGGATATGAATGAGAATGCTGTGGAGAGGAGATGGAGGCAGAATGTACACAACGAGCAGACACCAATGATGATGATGATGACAATGGCATAGAAAGGAACTTTAAGTCACAATCTGGGCAAGCTTGTCAAAGAGACTAACCCTTCTGTATCCTGCTTATACATGGGGATTGTAAAGCTATGAAAATTTATTAGTAGTTTGATTCAGTAGAAATAGTTACTGACACCAATCTGATAATAATCCTTTTCTACCTAAAATTCTCCCATGTATGCCATGGTTTTTAGGATCAAGTTCTTTATAACCATTTTGTGGCCTTGGAAGTTTGGCCACTTTCTATGCCCTGGACCCTTGTTGTCTCTGCTCTAGCCACATTGACCTTCTTCTAATTCCTCCAAGTGTCTGTCTCCTTTCTGCTTTCAGGAACTCTGCACTTGGTGTTGCCTGTGCCTTGATCATTGCCTAACCTACCCAAGTCCTTTGCCTATCTTGCCCTTCCTCATGTTCCATTTCTCCCTTCTTCTGGGAAGCCTTTTGTTTCCCAAGGCCTGTTAAGCCCCCTTGTTATATGCTATCATAACACCCTGTAGCACTCATTATAGTTGTAGTTAGTTACTAGTTTATTAGGTTATTTCTTTAATGCCTACTTCCAACCTTGGACTGGTGTTTCCATAAGGGTAGGGGCTATTATGTGGCTCATTTACAAGCATGTTGCACGTAAAGTGATAAGAAAACAAACTTAATTGCAGGAATAAAATCAACAAAGCAAAAATCCAGTGTTATAGATTGACTTGTGTTCCCCCTCAAAACATGTATTAATGTCCTAACTAATCACCTGTACCTGTGAATATGACCTTATTTGGAAGTAAGTTCTTTGCAGATGTAAGCAAGTTAGAATGGAGCAATTAGGGTGGGTTTTAATTCAATGTAACTGGTATCCTTACAAGAAAAGGAAAATGCTATGTGAAGCTCATAGAACAATAGTGGCAGAGATTAGAGTGATGGAACTATAAGCCAAGGGACACCATGGGTCAGCTGCCATCAGCAGAAGCTAAGAGAAGAAAGGGAGGATTCTACCCAGGATCTTAAAGGGAGCATGCTCTGTGGATACCTTGATTTTGGACTTTGGGCTCACAGAACTGTGAAAAAAATGTTTCTTTGTTTTAAGCTCCCAGTGTATGGTACCTTGTTATGGCAGCCCCAGAAAATGAATATATCCACCCATTGGAGCTGGTGCCAAATGTTACTACTGAACCAATAGCAAGTGGCATTGACTTCTACAGTGAAGGACTCTTAGAATTTGGGATTAGAATTATCTGGCAGATGGGGCATGAAGTAATTAAACATAAGGGAGAGGCAAGTCTCTAGGGCTTGACAACATAAGAATAGTTAATAGTGTTGGCTATTATTTGGTGGGTAATTAGATATACCAACATCACTGAAGCCCTATTTTTACATGATTTTATTTATTCCTGTAAATAACTTATGAGGTACATTCTATTATCCTTATTTGTAGGTAAAGAATATGGAGAACAAAGAGATTATAAAATGGCAGAGCCTTGATTTGAATGAACCCAGGTAAGTATGAAGGACAGCCAGCAGGGAAAGACATCTCTGAAAATATCACTTGGAACAGAGCTATTTAGTTTTGCAAAATATTTATTAAGGATGCATATGGGTCAAACCATTTTTGGGCTTCTGTTTTGCACCAAGATTTAGCTTGTTTCAATGGTATTGTTGACATACAGGTATAAGCTTTCTATTTTTAAGTTTGGTTTTGACAATAGTGTCAATCAGCCTATATGTTTCATAACTCCCTTGGCAATGTGATGCAGTGTCATTATATTAAAAATCTTGGTTTACATCCACTTCATTAAACCCCAGAAGGACTGAGATATTCTAATGCTCACTTGTTCCTATCTTGCTGGTTCCTTTTCTTCTGCTTCCAAAGTAGGTCAACCAGTAGCCCAGGCTCAGAGAAGGAGAATGCAGAGAAATCTAAAGCTGGAAGGAGTCTCAAGAGAGAAAGAGATCATGAATTCTCTCTCTAGAGAGAACTGTATCTCTCAAATTCCAAGATAAAATCTATTCTTGGAATTGCCAAGAGAAAGAGATTCCATTGAGTCTCTGAGTGAGAGTGTGAAATAGTGGAAACAGGGCAGTGCAGTTGGTTAGAAAGTTTGACATTCCCACCTTGGTCTTCCACTCTGGAGGAGTCATGCCAACTTGTTGAGGCTCCATTGCCTGATCTGTGAAATGGAGATAATAGTAGTTTACCTGCTGTGAGAGTTTTTTGTTGATTTGTTTGTTTGTCTGTTTTTAAGGAAGAAGATGAGAACATGTAGAGGAAGATATATTTTTTTTATTCAGAGGAATTCCACTAAAAAAAGCTCTATCAGGAAGGAATATCTTTCCTTTTAGGTAGATGAACTTTTTATTATTGTTTCCAATGGATCTTTACCACTTGTTTTTCTAGCTTTTTAAAAAATATTTTATACCAGTCACCTCCACTGGTCTTTTGGATCTTTTCCAGTGCTTTACTTGCTGTATTTCAGGCAGGGGCTCACCTTGCACAGAGTATCCCTACTCTGTGCTGCACACTCCAGGTAAGTCCTGCATGTACACACTGAGAGAAATGCTGTGTAGAGGAAATTTCTGTGCTGTTTGTTCTATACTGGTTCATTAGATCCATAGGTTAATTATGGTGCTTTGGTCATGGCAGTAATTTTCACAGTTCATTTTCCCTTTTCCATGTATACTCCTCAGATTTACCTTTTCCTTTAATCTGATTTGGGTATTTTTTTTCTTGAAGATCTCAAGTACTAATGACACAATACCAAAACATAAACAGTCCTCTCAAAATACTGTGATGTTTGCCCTTAAAAAAGTGTTCAGTATTCCAACTGCACTACAAGTGATCATTGATCCCAAGCATGTTATCGTAATGTCAACACATGGGCACTAACAACTGACTGTAATGATAATAGCAATAAAATTAAGGACAATTCACTGAGGTCACATCATATTCTAGTCACTGGGTTTAATTTTTTTTCTTTTTACATTTATCATAGGTATATAAAAAATGTAATCTCAAAATAATTCTGCCAAGTGGGCATGACTATCCTTATTGTGCAGAGGTGAAAGCTGAGGTTTTCATAAATTAAGTAAATTACAGAAAAGCAAGCCAAGCAGTTTAGGTCCAGGGACTCAACCACCTGCAATTTATTGTGTGCTCTTGACTGCCTCCTAGGGATGCCAGGGCTCATTAAGGACTGAACAGCCCTGGTTCTGGAACCTGTATAGGAGGATTAGGACATCAGAATACTGTCAAGTCGTTCTCTTAATATCTGTGAACATTGGCCCCCTTGACCTTTACAGTAGCTGTTATGTCCATCTGCTCACAATAAATTTCTTAATCACCTTTGGTGATCTGATTCTGACTCCTCAAGTATTTTGTCCCTGCCACCCATTGGGAATGCTTATTGTTACAGCATCTGCTTACCCTGTTCCTTCAGGTAAACTCTGAGGCAGAAAACTCGCTAGAGGGCTTTTAGCGACGTCTACCTTTTCTGGTTGTGAGGAAAGTTTGTCATCTGTCAGTGGTCATGGAGTATCCTTCACTGATCTCTTGCATTTAACTCCCTGGACTGAGTGCACACCCTTATTCATTCTATTTAATGTGATTTCTGGCCTCTTCTTACACCAAGGGTTAAGAAATTGCAATTTCTCCAGCAAGGACTAAGGTTATGCTTTTTAGCAAAGGGAAGAATATATTCCACTGTAATACGACTTTGGCTTTCTAAAGGACAGTTTTATTATTTGTGCTTATTGTAGTATTGACTTTCTTTGAATTTACTTATCATAATGGGGCACAGCCATCTGAATTATAGTCTTCAAAAGCATAAGTAAGCAATCCCTCTCTACACTCTCCCTGCGCCTTCCTGGAAGCTTAGCATTTTTTTTGGATGAATAAATTAGCAAGATACAATTGTATCTTGAGCTGAGGAGTTGATTTTTATGATGAAGAGTTTTTATTCTTTTAAAGAATAGAACTTAGATGAATGTGCCTTATTATTCAATCTTCAAAGACATGCTTTCTTTCTCTTTAGAAAAGCTATCAAGATAACTCTTGCTCAGTTTCAAATGCATTCCTCTAAACAGCATGGATTTGGTTGATAGAACCCCCTCTCTCTCAAATACATGAAAGTACAATCCAAAGAGGATCAATATACAAAACCTTCTTAGACTTTTCTGACATACAATACACTAATAGAAGAGTTTCGTGAACAATAAAAATTACTACAATTAACACATGTGCAAAATGTGGCTCTCGATGATTCTCTGCCTTGAAGATCTCCAGAAATTTCAGCCTATGTATCTTTTCCTTATTCAGTAGGGGAGGAGAGTCAGTCATACATTCTCTCTCCAGTCTGTCTTCTGTTGCTCTCCTTTTCATTTTCAATTCTACGAATTTCCTCCACCATTTTATTTTTAGATGTAGGTATCCAGATGAATACTGAGTTCCTTTCTCAAGCCTTGCTTCCTGAGCAAGAAAGGACTTTGATTTTTCATTGGACATGAGTCATCTCTTCTGGCCTGCTTTTTGTAACACACAACATGTTTTCACTCCCTGGTTTTAATGGTCTCAGAAATGGTGGCTTTCAAGTATCATTTACCTAAGTACCACCAAGGTTTTAGTGGAAAAGATACTGAAAGAAATAGAAAAATACAATCTCATATTTCTATTCATCTTCAGTCAGCCTTATTATGCTGCTCTTTCAAGAATGGCTTCCTAATTAATATGGGCAACACAGAGGCTAGCAGTATCACTGGCTGCCCAAGTAAGTCACTCTAAGGCTTTTATACTAATAAGACATAAATGCGGCTAATAGTAGCATTTTCATATTACATTAATGAAGCACAGTTTCTGAATGTGATATAAATTTTATCTAATTAGCTTTAAAATGCCCTCAGACCTATTTTCAAAGGGAATTTGATACACTGGGAAGGGATTCTGGAGCCAGAGACTGCAAATGGCTGTGAGGCAGGATAGTAAGAAGCTAGGAAAATTCCTTGGCAAGTGGAGTGGGTAAACTGAGACAAGAGAGTGGAACAAACTGGCTGAGCAATTTACAGTCAAATACAGAAGGTCACCAAGGTGCCTCGTGACAGACAAAACTGACATTGAACCTTGACCCCAGTGTGGCTTTTCCTCCCCTGGCATGTCACTGGACATGTAGTTTAGATCTCTCTGGCCTTTCCTTCCTGGAGATAACATCTGGGTCTCAATTGTATTTCAGCTCCAGGCCCAGAAAAGCAGCAAGGCCAGGAAGGCAAGGTCAGGACCAGCGGCAATGACTAATGACCCCTTGCTCTGGCACCTTAAGGGGCACACCTGGAAAAGCTGATGAGTATTCTATTGAGATCCTCTCTTAAGACCTCCCCTGAACTCCCAGCCTTTAAAACCCTAAAGATGAAGAATCCAGGGCACTGTCTCCCTGTTGGGAGCATGCCTACAGTTTTTTCTTCCCCCTCTGCCTCCCCGAGAAGCATACATCTCTCAAACCCTAAGGGACATCATGAAACTTGTAACAGGGGAGAAATGGGTGGCAGCAGCTCAGACTGGGCTAATGCCCTGAAACTGTCCCTAAGGCCACCTTTTCTCTGACTCTCCAGTGAGATGACAGCCGCCCTGCCTTGGCTCACTTCCTTCCCATAATGTTTCTAGAGAGTCAAAGCAGCTCCATCTAGTCTCTTGTTGCTTCTTCTATCTTATGCCCTTCCTTATTTCACTGTCCCCAGTTTTAATAGACACATTCTCAAAATCACCTGGACTCATGTTGTGAAATCTTTCCTGCATGATGTGAAAAACTCACACACTCCCAGCAGGCTCTAGGCAGAGTTGTTCTGAGCCCATTCCTCTTTCCGGTAACAGCTCAATACTCTGTGGAAAGTGTGAGGCCCATTTCCAAGGAAGCTTATTCCAGGAGGCCTTGATTGAACATAAAAGTTTTCAAATATGTTTCCTCCCATAAAACAATACCTTGGACTGCTTGCATTTCTACTTTCTTCCATCAGGGACCTAGAAAAACAACAATCAAATGAATGTAGAACTTTTCTTCAGCATCAGATACTCATAATTCCTGAGACTTTCTCATGGCGGAACAGATCACAAAGTCTGAAAAAGAGCCAGTATTCAGTGCCAGATATAGAAGAGCTTGGCTAGAGCCTGGAGTTGCTAACGTCTCCCAGTGATTCCCAGTACTTTAGCTAAAAGTACCACACACCTTTCAGCCAATTTGCAATTGTTTCCTTCTTGCTCTCTTCCCTCTGTGCCCTCATTTTTAACTCTTGGTTAATTCATTTATACCTTCTTCCTTTCTTTATAGCTATTTTCTTTTTTTGTGAACTTTAGACTTTGAGAATTGAGTTAATCATAATTATTAGTTCATAATTAATTAGCTATTAGTTAAATATAACTTTTTAATTCTATCTTTTTCTCCTCCATTGCCCAACTTTATGTTCATTTGTCTACTTCCCATAGGCAACTGCTCTAAAGCATGTAATATCTGTACTTAGATATGTGTCAGTGAAAACCATAAAGTTTTCTTGGCAAGTATGCCTTTTTAATTTAGATAAATGGTATTAGTGACAAAACTCATTTTCATTTCATTTATTTACTTGAACCTATTTTAAAAAATTTAACAGTGTCGTTGTTTGTTAATCCCTAGCTTCTTCTGTCTACTATATCATTTGTCAAATATCTGCAGAACATTTTAGTTATTCATTACTCTAGTGATAGCATCTAGGTGGCTTCTAACTTTGGTATTATGAATTGTATTTTAATAAACATTCTCGTACATGCCTCTGCATGTTCATATGTGAGAGTTTTTTTCATCGAGGAGTAAAATGGTAAAGGTTGTAGGTATGAACATCTCTAATTTTGTTCATGTAGGCAGCTGGGTGTTACCAAAAAAGGGAGCTAGACTGGCTGGGCCTGAGTGAGTCTGGAAGTTACACTTATTCAGGCTGAAGTCTGAAAGTTACAGCTTCAGAATTTCCAGGGGATAGCCGAGTCCCTGCCAAGGAAATCAACGTCCTTTCCTCCCGCCATTGCCTCATGTCAGAAGGAAGGATGGGCTTTCTGATCTTCCTTGGGGGCAACTGGTCCACTCACCCAGAATATGAGGAAAAGGAATAAATAATAAAGGAGAAATTCCTCTCCTGAGGCATGTGCAGTAGAAGCCAAGATGGCGACCATAAACAAAAGGTGTTTAGCCTGGGAAAAGGATTGGATTGGATAAGGGACGGGCTTAGCACAAGCTTGTAAGGAGCCAGGAAAAAGATAGGTTAGTTTGAAAGAAAGCTGGCTTTTTCCCAATCCCAAAACAATATAATCAAATCTTAACAAAGGTTCATTTTTTCATTCCCCCATTTGTTCCCAGGCATTCATTCTCTGCACAGCTTATGGCTCCAAGTACAGGCCTGGGTGTGATAGCACAGTACTAGCTGGAGTTCAGGAGGGAAGAGAGAGGAAAGAGGATTAAATTTTGGAATGGATTGAATTGTTTGTTCACTGATCGCTCTCTGCAGCAGCTGTGTGAGCCTGGCAGCAGCATGGGCACAAGTGCAGGGCCTGTTGTAGCCCAAGTGCAGCCTTGGCAGCTGTCATGCAAGTGGGAAAATGAGACATGGAAATCTTCTGCCTCTCTGGGCTCTGTCCCTCCCAGGCTTGATGAGGACAAGTGAAGTTCTGAGGCCTTAGAGGCTGGACTTTTTCCACTATGGGACATAGCTAAGCCACCTTGTTGTGGATGAGACATCAGGCACCTGGGGATAGTCTTTGTTTTTGCTACAATTAATCTTTTTTAAATTAATTAATTTTAATTTTTATTCTATCACATTTTTTTCCACTTTTTTCTCCCTTCCCCCCACCATCGCCGAGCTCTACACTCCCCGCTAAGTCATCCCCCATATTGTTGTATGTGTCCAATAGTGGTGCATAAATGTTCTTGGTTAAGCCCTTCACCATCTTTCATTCTGTCCCCTCCCTGCCACCACATTTCCGGCAGCTGTCAATCTGTATCTAAGCTTCTGTTACTTATTTGTTCATTAGTTTATTGTGTTCACTAGATTCCACATGAAAGTGAAACATGTGGTATTTTTCTTTCATTGACTGGCTTAATTCACTTAGCATAATGTTCTTCAGGACCATCCATGCTGTTGCAAAATGTAAGAGTTTCTCCTTTCTTTCTGCTGTGTAGTATTCCATTGTGTAAATGTACTACAGCTTTCTTATCCACTCATCTACTGATAGGCCTATAGTCTGTTTCCAAATCTTGGCTATTGTAAATAACACTTCAACGAACATAGGAATAGTTATATTTCAAATTAGTATTTCAATTTTTTTCAGATAAATTTCCAGAAGTGGAATCACTGGGTCATCAAGCAGTTCCATTTTTAATTTTTTGATGTAACTATATCACTTTCCACATGGCTGCACCAATCTACATTCCCATGAGCAGTGCAAAAGAGTTCCTCTTTTTCCACACCCTTTCCAACACTTGTTTGTTGATTTATTGATGATAGTCATTCTGACAAGTGTAAGGTGATATCTCATTGAAGCTTTAATTTACATTTCGTGATGATTAGTGATGTTAAGCATATTTTCATATGTGTGTGGGCCATCTATACATCCTCTTCGGAGAAGTATGTATTCAGGTCCTTTGCCAACTTTAATCAAGTTGTTTGTTTTCCTGGTGTTGAGTTGTATTTGTTTTTTGTATATTTTGGAGATTAAATCCTTATCAGATGTATTATTGGCAAAAACGTTCTCCTATACAGTGGGTTCCCTGTTCATCTTACTGATGGTTTCCTTAGCTGTGAAGAAGCTTTTTAATTTGGAGTAGTACCATTTGTTAATTTTCTCCTTTGTTTTCCATGCCTTAGGAGATATATCAGCAAATATATTGCTATGTGTGATGTCTGAGATTTCCCTGCCTATTTTTTCTTCTAGGATTTTTATGGTTTCACATTTAAGTCTTACATTTAAGAATTTTACTTTCATCTTACATTTAAGTCTTTTATCTATTTTGAATTTACTTTTGTGTATGGTGTGAGTTGGTGGTCTAGTTTCCTTTTTTGCATGTCCCAGTCCAGTTTTCCCAACAGCATTTATTGAAGAGACTGTCTTTGCTCCATTGTGTGCTCTTGCCACCTTTGTCAAATATCATTTGATCATACAGTGGTGGGTTTATTCCTGGGCTCTCTGTTCTGTTCCACTGATCTGTATGTCTGGTCTTATTCCAGTACAAGTCTGTTTTTTATTACAGTGGCCTTATAGTATATTTTGATATCAGAAATTGTGATACCTCCAGCTTTGTCCTTCTTTCAAAAGATTGCTGAGGATATTTGGAGCCTTTTTTGTTCCACAAACATTTTTGGAATATTTGTTTTACTTCTGTGAAATATGTCCTTGGCATTTTAGTAAGAATTGTGTTGAATGTATAGATTGCTCTCAGTAGAATGGGCATTTTAGTGATTTAAATTTTCAAATCCATGAACATGGTATATGCTTCCACTTGTTTGTATCTTCCTCAATTTCTTTCTTCAATGACCTATAGTTTTCTGAGCACAGGTCTTTTACCTGCTTTAAATTTATTACAAGGTACCTTTTTTTGCTATAGTAAATGGAATTGATTTCTTAGTTTCTTTTTTTTTGATAACTTATTATTGGAGTATAAAAATTCCATTCATTTCCAGGTATTAATTTTGTATCCTGCTAATTTGCTGAATTTATTTATTAGGTCTGTCAGTTTTTTTGTGGAGTCTTTAGGGTTTTCTATGTACAATATCATGTCATCTGCAAATAATGATGATTTTATTTCTTCCTTTTCAATTCGGATGCTTTTTATTTCTTTTTCTTGTCTGATCTCTGTGGCTAGGAGTTCCAGAACTCCTGAATAAGAGTGGTGAATAAGAGTGGTGAAAGTGAACATCCCTGTTTTGTTCTTATTTTAAGGGGAATAGTTTTAATTTTTGCTTATTGAGAATGATATTAGCTGTAGGCTTTTCATATGTGGCCTTTATTATATTGAACTATAATCCCTCTATTCCTACTTTACAAAGAGCTTTTTAAAAAAATCATAAATTGTTGATAGATCTTATCGAATATTTTTTCTGTATCTATTGATATGATCATGTGATTTTTGTCTTTCACTTTTTATGTGATATCACATTTATTGTTTTGCAAATATTGTGCCAGCCATTGATACCTGAGATATATCCCACTTGATTATGCTGTATTATCTTTTTGATATATAGCTTGTTCCTGTTTGCTGGCATTTTGTTCAGGATTTTAGGAGGGATACTGGCCTTTAATTTTCTTTCTTTGTTGTGTCTTTACCTTAACAAGGTAAAGACACAACCACCTCCTGGTTTCATTGATCATTTACCTTAACAAGGTAAAGACACAAGGTAAATTAGAATTATTCTAATTCTATGGAATTAGAATAATACTGGCCTCATAGGAAGAACTTTGGAAGTCTTTCCTCCTCTTGAATTTTCTGAAATATTTTGAGAAGGGTCAGTGGTTAGTTCTTTGAATGATTGGTAAAATTCTCCTATGAAGCCATCTGGTCCAGGGCTTTGTGTGCTGGAAGTTTTGTGAATACTGCTTTGATTTCATTTGTTGGTATTGGCCTCCTCAAGTTTTCTATTTCTTCCTGTTTCAGTTTTGGGAGATTGTATATTTCTAGAAAGTTATCTGTTTTTGCCCAGTTGACAAATATCTTTGTGTATAATTGTTCATTGTAATTTCTTACACTCCATTGTATTTCCACGATATCAGTTGCTATTTTGCCTCTTTCATTTCTGATTTTATTTATTTTGGTCTTTCTTTCTTTCTTTCTTTCTTTCTTTCTTTCTTTCTTTCTTTCTTTCTTTCTTTCTTTCTTTCTTTCTTTCTTTTGTTCTTTCCTTCTCTCATGAGCCTGGTTAAAGGTTTGTCAACCTTGTTTATCTTTTTAAAGAACCACCTCCTGGTTTCATTGATCTGTATTTTTTTAAGACCCTATGTCATTGATTTTCACTTTGATCTTTATTATTTCCTTCCCTCTTCTTGCTCTGGGCTTTGTGTGCTGTTGTATTTCTAGTTGTTTTAGGTGTAGTGTTAGATTGTTTATTTGAGATTTTTATTACTTCTTAAGGTAGGCCTTTAGTGCTATGAACATTTTTCTCAGGACTGCTTTCACTATGTCCCATGGATTTTGGGTTGTTGTGTGTTCATTTTCATTTGTTTCCAGATATTTTTTGAACTTTTCCTTGATCTCATTGGTAACCCATTCATTATTAATGACACACTATTTAGCCTCCAAGTATTTGAGTGTTTTTGAGTCTTTTTATTGAGGTTGATTTCTAATTTCATGCCATTGTGATCTGAGAAAATGCTTGATATGTTTTGAATTTTCTTAAATTTGTTAAGATTTGTTTTGGTGACCTAATATGTAATATATTTTTTAGGGTGATCCATGTAAGCTTGAGAAGAATATATATTCTGCTTCTTTAGAATGAATTGTTCTGTAAATATCAATTAAATCCATTTAATCTATTTTGTCATCTAATGTTGCTATCTCTTTGTCTGGGAGATATGTGCATTGTTGACAATGGGGTTAAAATCCCCTATTATGACAGTATTGTTGTTGATATCTTCCTTAAAGTCCACCAATTTTTTTTTTATATATGAGATCTGTACAGAATGTATCCAGCCACGTAATATGAAAAATGGAGACATTTATTGATGATACAAGATATGAGAAACTTTGTACATAGACAATGATGTCTCAGTTCCCTTCAGAGTAGGCACTTTGGGACCTCACACAGTTCTCTCAGTGATCATTAGCTGCCCTGTCATATTTTCCTGAATCTCATTGATGGTCTGAAATCTCTTCCCTTTCAAAAGTGATTTTAGTTTTGGGAAAAGGCAGAAATCTCAGGGCACCAAGTCTGGTCTGTAAAGAGGGTCACCTGGGTGATTTAATGTTTCACCAAAAAACTGAGCAACACATGATGCATGAGTGGGTGTGTTGTTGTGATGAAGCTGCCAATCACCAGCGGCCCATGGCTGCAGCCTTCTGAATCATACAAATAGTTTCTGTAGAGAAATATTTAAGCTTAATGCAAAACTTGATACAAATTCATTGTTCTACTCACTCAGTCATTTTGAATGCGATAGCCACACAGTACACGTGCTCCCTCAATGGCATGAATGGCCCCTGCTGATAGTACAGTGAAGTCATCATTGTTCATACATGTGCATTCCAGTCCACTATCCTCAGCTGCTAAGTTACATCCATGTCACACAAACTAGTTCTTGTTATATTAACAGTGGCTGGACTTTTTCTGGATAGACCCTATATTTAGGTGCTCTTGTATTGGGTGCATATATATTTTTCAGGGTTATATCCTCTTGTTGAATTGATCCCTTTAGTGTTATGTACTGACAATATTTGTCTCTTTTTGTAGCCTTAGTTTTGAAGTCTATTTTGTCAGATATAAGTATTGCTACCTCATGTTTTAATTTCCATTTGTGTGGAATATTTTCCTCTATCCTTTACTTTCAGCCTGTGAAAATCTTTTGTTCTTAGGTGTGTCTGTTGTAGACAACATATATATGGGCTGTGTTTTCTTATCCATTCAACTGTTCTTGTCTTTTGATTGGGGCATTTAATCCATTTACTTTTAAGGTTATTATAGATACTTAGTTATTCACCTTTTATAATGTACCTATGTTTTTTCCATTTCTACTTCTTCTTAAAGAAGGTTTAACATTTCTTGCAATGTTGGTTTGGTGGTAATGAACTCCTTTAACTTTACTTTGTCTTGGGAGCTCTTTATTTAGACTTCAATTTTAAATGATAGCCTTCCTAGGTAGAGCAATCTAGGCTGCATGTTCTTAGCTTCTTCACTTTGAATATATCCTGCCAATTTCTTCTGACTTGTATTTCTGTTGAGAAATCAGCAGAGGTTGTAATGGATATTCCTTGTATTTAACTGACTCTCTCTCTCTTGCTGCCTTTAAGATTCTTTGTCTTCAAGCTCTGCCCTTTTAATTATAATGTGCCTTGGTGTGTGTCTCTTTAGGTTCATCTTGATTGAGACTCTCTGTCCTTCCTGAACTTGTATGCCCAATGAAGGCATAAGGTTAAGGAAGTTTTCTGCCATTATTTCTTCAAATAGGTTCTCTACCCCTTTCTCACACTCATCTCCTTCTGTCACTGCTATGATGTGGATGTTGTTATGATTGATATTATCTAAATGGTCCCTAACCTCTCCTTATTTCTCTTAAGTCTCCTTTCTTTTTAATTTTCTCTTTAGGTGGATACTGTCATGTTGTCCCATAATGCACTGATTGATCCTCTTCTTCATCTAATCTACTGTTGATTCCTTCAAGTGAATTCTTGATTTCAGATATTGCAATCTTCATTTCTGACTGGTTCTTATTTATGGTTTCTGTATCCTTTTTAATATTTACTATTAAGTTCTCATTGAGATAATTGATTTTTTTCTGTAAGGTCTTTGAGCATCCTTATAATCATTATTTTAAACTCTGAATTTAGTATTTGTATTGCTTCTGTTTCATCTATATATATATTTTTTAATTTTGGGGAGATTTCTGTTGTTCTTTTGCTTGGGACTTTTGTTGTTGTTGTTGTTGTTGCCCATTTGATCTCTGTGTGTTAGGTAGGTGTGCTATGTCTCCCAAACATGCTTTGATCGTTTTATGATAAAGGTGTCTTTCTGGCATCAGGTATGTGATCCTTCAGAACACCTGAACTCTGTGGTCCAGGAGTGTTTCTTGTGGGTTCTGTGTCCCCCTTGTTGCAGTTGCACCTTAAGTGCTGGAGGTTGTTTTATGGGTACAATGATCCCTTCAAGCTGGGTGACTGTAAGAGTAATCTATTACCTCCATGTGTGAGATGCTATGCAGTTGTTGCCTTTTGATGAGGCATTGTTCACAGCAGGGTCTGGAGACTGCAGGAATTCCTCTTTGAAAGTATTGATTGTGTAGCTAGTTGGTTAGAGCTTTAGTTTGGGCTGAAGCCCACCACTGATTTTGTTGGTTCTGGGTCCAGTTGGATGGGGTTCAGATACAAGCTGCTTTCAGATGTTGTATGTAACTGGCCCTAAGCTATCTCTCCATAGCTACCAGGCTGCTTACTTATGCCTGTGTTCACTGGACCTGTTTGTTCATGTGAGGGGCCAATCTGTATAAAAGAATCAGCTTTTTCCTCCTTGGAACTGGCGCTAGCTTTGTATAAAAGCTGAGGCTCCCTGAGGCCAGCCTCCCCCTTTCAGCTGCTCTGCCCCTCCCTGAGGTTACCTGGTCTTCTTCCTGAGCCTTTTGTTGAGGGACTGTACATTTAGACCAGGCCTGTTGAGATAGGGTTAGCCGGTTTCCCACTTTGTTGGTCATGCAGTCTGTAGGGCATTCAATGAAAGGAGAGTAGCCTTGACTCAAGGCTAACCCCTTCAGTCTTTGCCAGAGACTCCAGCACTTGCTTCCTCAGGGGGTTGCTGCTGGTTTAGGATGGGTACATTCAGCTTTCCTGTTTCAGGAGTGAGCTCAGCATCTCTGGCCTTCAGGGGATAGATCAAAAGAGCCTCCCACTGGAGCTGGAGCCAGACCAGACTGCAGGTGGAGGCTAAGCTCTCAGTCTCATTCTAAAACCTCAGTAGAATGTTAAACCCTCTGTTCCACTCCCAGGCAATATCCTCCAGAAATCTCACATTTTGAAAGTCCTTATTCCGAATTTCTCTCCACCCCACCCACCATGGAAATGCATCCAGCAGGAGAATTCGGGACCTAGCAGGGAGGGCTGTTCTATACTTTCCCCATTGGGGATCGTGTCTGAAACCCTTCTGTAGAGGTCAGGAACTATTTTTCCTTCCCAGTGTAGTGTGGGCTGAGGTGCGTTGACCTCACTACAAAGTATCCCAACAACTCAACAACTCTCACCTAACTCCCAGCCAACAGCTATCACAAGAGACACAGTCCAGATCTTTTCTCTGTGTAGCACCCAGCCGACCTGCAACACAAGCTGGGTGGGGCACCCAAACCCCTTGTTATACAAATTTCTGATCTCTCCGCTCAGTGGGAAAGAATCTGAAGACCCAGCGTGGCTTGGTGTGACTGAGACAAGTTTAGATTGGTCCAGAAAA
>PVKM010028161.1:0-18450 GCA_004027735.1 Carollia perspicillata
CTTTAAAGTAAATTGAGACACAAAACTAGCCCTGAAAATCCCAGGTTTTGATTTATCACAGAGTTTATGGATAACCTTAGATGCCATCCACTTAAACAACACAGATAAAGTTCAAAGCTCTCCTATTTAGGTAAAGTCATTTAAGATAGATCCTAAATTTATAAGCTGATTCATGAATACCAAGAATAAGCTCAAACAATGTATCTTCTGCTCTTCTGGAAGTATTTTATACAAGATCTAACATGATGAATTTATTATTTCAATTACTAACTGCAATATCCAAAAAGAATTCTTTACTAAAATCTTTTAGAATTTTAATTTCTGTTCAATATTTGCTGAATTACAATTTTATTTTAGTATTATTATGCTTTCAATATATTCGTTGGGGAAATATGCTAAATCTTTTAATACTTTTGTCAGTTTTCTTCATGGGGAAATTAATACATAGCCACATCACTACATGACAAATAAAAAAGTGTGGTGATCTATTTTGTTAGAAAGAAACCAGCAGTCAAAGGAAGAGGAAATGGGGTAGGAAAGTGAAATCAAACCAATACATGTTCTCAGGCAGATATCAGAGGCCAAACAGAGACAGAGACAGAGACGGAGTAATTGGTTACTGGATGTCAGAGAAAGAAAAAGAGGTCTAGAAACTGAAGAATCAAATCCAGTGCAAAGTGTGTAACCACGGTTACCAAGGTTACTGAATATTGACCAAGAAAAAGCAAGGCGTCAAGATCTGAACACAACTAGGAGAATATGGTGTGAAAATATCAGTAAAATACACACACACACACACACGTATTTTACATCTTATATAAAATACTTCCACATACACTTATATATGTGATATACATATATACACACATGTGTATATATACATATTGTGTATACATGCGCCCGTGTGTGTGTGTACTGGTTTGTCCAAAAAGTCCACTTAGCTTTTACATATAAGTGTGTATACATCATGTGTGTGCATGTACACATGCACATATATGTGTACATGTATGTAGGTGTGTATGTGTATACATGTATGTGCCTGTATACGTGTCTGTGTATACTGGTTTGTCCAAAAAGTCTGTTTAGTTTTTTGCCATAAAATAAAACCCATATTTTTCATTCTTCACCAATAACTTAATTGATTTGGATATTTTGAGTATGTTGGCTATCTCCTATGTGGTATAATGTTGATTGTTCTCAATTAATGTCCCAATTAGATTGCTATCGACTTCACTGGACTACCTGACCGTGGAGCATCATCCAACGAGAAATCTCCAGCACAGAGTTTCACAAACCAATTTGACACATTCGATCAGTTGTGGCACGTATCTTTTTTAAAAATATTTCTGTTGTGTTTTTACCTTTTTTGTAATAATGAAGCATAATATACTGAAAATGTTACATATTTTCTTCCATCTTCAATATTAGAATAGCTACACAAACATTCACCAATTTTGATAAGTTTTTTAAATGCATGCTAATATGGCAGCTATCACAATATAATTAACAATATTGTTTGAATGAAGTTAAAGACAGCTAAGTACTTCTTGAGCCATCTTACAAAAAATCAAGTGAACTTTTTAGCCAAATCTCTCTCTCTATGTATATATATGTGTGTTTGTGTGTGTGTGTGTGTGTGTGTGTGTGTGTGTGTGTATCTTGGAAATAGAAATTAGAATGGAATTATGGCTTGGAAAATAGATAAAAGTGGAATTACAGGCAAATCAATGTCTGACAGTAGCACTTCGACCGCCACCATCGCCACTTAAGTCCTTTTGAGGATGTACATTTATTGTAATATGCACATTGTAATGCCTAGATTTTGATGCAGGTGTTTAGTTTACCTGCTGTCAAAAGCACTTCTCAGGATCAGCTACCTGGTGCTATTAACCAACAAGGCTGTCTCAGTATTTTTTTAAAATGTAGAATCCTTTGCAGGGGTATTTTTCTTATTCTTTTATAACTAGTTAGGATTAAGTAAAATCTACTTGATTCAAAAAAGTTTAAACATACTTTCCTTAAGATAGAAGGAGGAGTAGACAAGTTTGAGTGAGATTTTAAATTTTAGTTTACTGGTAAAACTTACGATATTTGTAGTTGGATTTAGCTGAGGGTTACCTGGTCCAATGAAATCCAGTACTGATCATATTTTATGTATTATAAAACTTCCCTTGATAACATAAAGAATTGTGTTTGTAGATGCTGTAAATCTCTTAGAGCATAGATCTTCTCCATATATTCATAATGGGGCTTTAGGAGAAATAATATGAAGAAGATTAGAAAAAAATAGAGCCAGGAGAGTGGTCTGGAGAGAATCTATTGTGTACTGCGGGTTAACTGAGCCAGACATTCCATTCACTAAATTTGTATAGGTGAAGAGAAGCAAACCAGTGATATAGGCTGAAGGAAAAGATTAAATCTAAAAAGCAACCATGACAACTAGGATGAATACACACAGATAAGAGATTCCTACTTTTGTAAGGTTGATCTGGCATAAAGTCCAAGAGTTTAAGGTAGATAACTGGAAAATACAAAGATGATCCTGAAAGAAAAGGTCTAGGCAAGAGTGGAAAATTAATCATATAACTGAGTACAGGAACGCGAAAGTTAAGAGACAGGAGTTAGGAGAGACTACTTAACATAGGAAATAATGCATGCTTTTTTCAGTGTAACTAAAGATACAAGAATAGATTCAAGTGATGTGTTCACCATTGAACACCTAACTAATGGAAATGGAGGAATCAAATAATACAAAAGTATCAAGCTTTACGATTGGAAGAATGATTATGGAGAAAAAGGTTAATGGATCTAGATTAATTCAGTTCAGGGCCAATTTAAGAAAATGTTCTAAGGGTAGGTTTATAAGAACCTTAAATTCTGACACATGGACAAAAACTAAGGGGGGTGGAAATGGGAGGGAGGTGGGGAGCAGTGGGGGGGTGGAATGGGATGGGAGTAAAAGACAGAAAATTGTACTTGAACAACTAAAATAAAAATTTAAAGAAAAAGAACCTTGAATTCTAAGTCAAGGATTGTCTATTTTATTTTGCAGACAATGAGAAACCAATGAAGGATGCTGATCATGAGGATAATGTGTGCAGGACATTGTTTTGGAACATACATGTGCAAGACAGATGGAAGAAGAGAAGTGCCAACAGGTAGAAAGTCCCACTGGGAGTCTATTGCAGTATTCCATATTGCATATATTATATTATACACATGTACTATGACACTACATATAGTGTATATAAACACTTCAGAAAAGTTAGTTATCCCTAATTTTCTTACTCACTTATTTTATTTTTACTCTATCTTCTTCCAGAAAGAATTACAAATGTGAATACCTTGTCATCTACCTTCTATATTATACTTTTTTTCCAGTTGTTTAGCCTGTTGACATTTTAATACAAATAATCCAGTTAGAAAGGTAAACAAATATTGTCCCTGAGAAAATAAGTTAATTTGTGTTCATTTGTTTGACTGTTTTCACTATATCCTTTAATTTGAACTGTGATTTTCAAGAACCATTCATCACATACTTGAGTTTAAAGATTAAGATTTTTAGACCGTGAGTGAGAACTTGAACAGAAACAGGTTCTAATTTTTAAAGGACAGTTTTGGAACTTTCTCATGCAACTTAACGTTTATGAGTGTGTATTTGTTAATGAAGACCTTGACTAGGGAAGCGGCCATGAAAGTGAAGAGGAAGTGATACATTTGACTGTACTTGTGGAAATACAGGAAATTAAAGATTACTTTTGAAACTGGAAGATTGGGAGAAAGTGTTGACCATGTTAAAAAAAAAGTGGGGGGCAAGGATTGAGGGAAAACAGCATTTCATAGATGTTTTATGTGTAAATAAATGGAATTTGGCTTCATAGTGGACATCAGAGTAGCAATAACCAAGCAACAGACCTTGAGCTCAGGGAGGAGATTAATAGTGACGTATAGATTAGAGAATTATTTTTATAGATGCTGGTAAATTTTCTGAAGACATGGAGAGTTAAAAGACAGCATATCTTGAAGGAAATTCTCCTTACTATTTCAAAATGTGTAGCGAAATGATTCCCCTGGTATTTGAATTGGTGCTCGGTCATTCTGATAACGGAGTTTGTGTAATGGTTTTCACGTGGAAGCTGACACTAAGATAAGCAGTTGCATGCGCCGTGCATCATAGCAGTTCTGACACACATTTGTCCAGAAAAACCAGAATTTGGAAACAATAATGAAATTGTTTAATGTGTATCATATGCTTCCATAGCTGTTTTGTTTTTTATTTTTACAAATGAGGTCAGTGTAAATGTAATTAGATGAACTCACTGCAATATACTTATCTCACTGTAACACAAAATATAGATTCAGGAAGATCAGCTACTCTTATTCATTAAACATCAAATGGAATTGTGCAATTTTTATAGTTATACTTCAGAATGATGGGAAAATAAGAGGCAAAATTATTTCCTAATGTACACACAAGTGACAGACAACAAAAAGCTTTGATTTACTATGATACGACCACCAAGTTACCTTGTCTGACATATTTTTTTTTATTTGGTTATACCTTAATATAAATAGTAAGATACCTACTTTTCCCAAAATATAAATTTATGAAAATCCATTATCAATATTTAGTTTATTTCTTTTCCTACACAACATTTAGTGGTATTGCTTATTATATACTTGTTTAAATAATTTGAGCTATGAGAACTTTAATGTGACAGCATATTCTTAAACAGAATTTTGGCCTGACTACTTTTAAGAGGAAAATTTACAAGTTTTCCCCTGGGACTTATATGTTACATATCTGATTTAAATGTACTATAAAGGAACTTTTTTTCCATTTTAATAAGTGAACCATTACATAGCTGCAGTTAAGTACAACTGAAAAATCAAACATTATCAATATATAGTTTAGGAAGTTAGACTCAGTAGTAGGGATGAAGATCTATTCTGTTAATATTAAAAAGCTAGATATTATTAAGAATGATACTAATCAAAATTTTCACAGCACTTTATAATTTCTTGGTTGTCTGTCTTGTATTAGAGAAGTCTTTTTGCCTAACCTTGATTTAATTGTACTCTGTGCATAAGCAGTAACCTCATTTGGGCCATGAATGTGAATCAAGAGAGTAGAAAATACCACATTTGACCTTGTTGTAATGGCAAAACTTTAGATATTCAATATTGTATTGCTTATTGAATGTTCTCATTTCATTTGGAGATAACATAGCTGCCTTCATCTTTAAAAACATAAATGAATAATGAATTACACCAAAAACAAGCTTTTGAATCATATTTTAGATTTTAATGACCTTAAGATTGAACTAAATAGAGGCAATGTGAATAAATTACACTGACATAAAGAGTGGGTTTATGATTAGATTTAACTACATTCTGTTACAAATTGTGCCTGAAAAGTTTTATTGTTTTGTTTTCAAGGAGGTAAAATTAATAAGAATTACATCAGGCATACCAAGCATTATGAGGCTGAGGAATCTCAGGTTACTATGACTCTCTTCTGTGCTTCCTACTATGATCAGACACTTGGGTAAAGACACCATTAAGTACAAACTAAGGACTTTAGCTGATAGAACTTAACATGAACCAACTCAAAATGCTAGTACCCTTTTTGATTTCATAAAAAATTTTAAAAAATAGGCTTGGAAAAAAGATGTAAAAAATAGGCTTGGGAAAAAGATTTTAAAAAGTAGGCTTGGGAAAAAAATAAGCTTAGAAAAAAGAGAGGAAAAAAGATCACAGTTCAATAATTTTCTTGAACTGCAATGTGGTTCAAACCACATCTCCATTGTTTTCTGTAGTCCTGGGAGCTAGGTTCAGAGCAGGATTGTTTAGCTTGAACAGCTCTGTTGGTAGGCAAATAGGAGAGTATTTCATTCAAAAATGACTTTAACTATCTGAGGAAGGAGATAAGTGATGGGACCAATGAAAGGCCACTAGGAAGCAGATGTGCTTAACTCACAGTTAATCCTGCCTTGAAAACAAATGCAGCCTTTCGAGGTTTGGTCATCAGAAAGGTTCAAGAAAGTTGTATGAATTCATTTCAGGAAAGTTGAATATCAGATTTTGTATTAAGTAGGGAGCTTGGCTGGATGACATACAAATCACATGTAATCCAAAGGTTTTATAATTATTTGTATAATATTTAATATATTTATATTTTTGAATAATATCATTATAATTTTGTATTACATATATTTTATATGCGTCCATGTATATGAATGTGTATACATTCACACAGAGACATCGTATATATTAAGTTTTGCTTTAAAATGTAAATTTAACTAAAAGCCCTATTTCATCCCATTTAAATAGCTGCACCTCTGTAGCACACCAGTTCTGTTAGAGACTTCATCTGAGTCATTACCTATCCTCTCAACAGTCTTATGAAGTGTGTATTATTCCATTTTACAGATGAGAGCCTCAGAGACAACAACCAAGGTCTCATAGCTACAGACAAATGTGGGACTGAAGTCCATCTGTTTCAATACAAAGGCTGTTTTCTTTCTACTTTATTTCTGGTTTCTGTAATAGTATAGATTAGAGTAATAAAATGGTTTGATTTCTTTCCTCTTTAAATGTTTTGGTATTATGGTATTGTAAACCTGCATAAGTAAACATATTTTATGATACCTAGATAGATTAACAATTACAAATTCAAAGAACATTAGAGTCTTGCTATAACATGGAATTTTAACACATAGATTGAGCTCACACTTTCATATGCATTGAGTGAAGATTCAAGAAATTTCCTGAATTCAGGAGCTTTGGCTGAGATTTGGTATCACCATACCAACATGATTCTTCCACTTCTAGCAATATATTTTCCTTATCAGACTCCAAACAGACCTTTTCACTGAATTTATTAATTCTTTATGTATATGTGTATATATACATATCATATATATATTATAAACATGTAATAAAATGTATAAATCTCATTTCAAAATGTGCTTTCAGAAATCTATTCAATCTACAATCTCTTAAATGTTCATTGATGGTCTCTTGTACCGAGCTTTAAAATCCTTTGCTTATATGAGTATAGTATAATTTATAAAAAGAAGATAGCAAATCTTATTAGCCAATAGCTATGCTGAAATCCTAGCATATTATCATGTGTTGGGATATTGTTATTGTATACTAGAAAAGGCCTTGTATTTCCTATGAGTACAAGTAATTTTTGATAGAATCTGTAGTTTTTTAAATATATTTAATGAACTTGTTAACTTTAAAACCTTGCTCATTAAAAAAACCCACAACCTTGCCCAATTCCTTTTTACTGCTAAATAATTCTTTTTATACTTTAGATGGCACATTTTGGTAATAAATTTTCTTCTTCCTTTTCATTAATAATTCACTAATGTTTTTAAATTGGTGGTGAGTATTATACTTTACTCATACCACTTTTCTTTCCCCTCTCTGTCATTTTCCCCGTTCTATTACTCCCTTATGCACGTTCATGCTTAATTTTTATCTTTATCTTTTTTTATTTTTATTTTTTTCTGTTTCTTTTATCTATGCAGGACATTAATGAGACCTTTTGTGCTCAGTTTATCTGTTTTCTTCATTTGTCAATGTATTATTTTCCTTAAGGGTTTTTTGAAATTAAAAATATGTATCATTCAATTTTATTGTCATTATTCAGACTGTCCTTCTAGCCGAACTCACTCAAAACCAGATATTTCCATTTTCAAAATTTGTCTGTACCTCTCTGTTTCTATAGTTAACTTATGAGCTTTAATTTCTCACTATACATTTGGCTACCTGTCCCCTTCCCTTCCTCCCAACAATTCCAACTAAACTAAGGCCTAATGTGGTGTTATTATGTACCTTGATTATTCTTCCTTAAGGTGCCCACATCCTTCTTCCCTCAGGCACAGACCAAATGTGATGCTCTTCAAGATTTGGCTAAAACTGCCCTTCTTTGAAGCAGACAGTACAGAATTTGGTCTAAAATTTGCATTCTGTATGCTTTTGTATCCAGCAATTATATATTTCTGAGAACAAGCATATCCTCCTGCCTCCTCTTCCCACCTCAATCTGTCAATTAATCCATTCTGCATGAAATTTGATGTTTCTTTCCATTTAAGGATAATCTGTATGTGCTTGCGGATCTTCAGGTGAGCCTCAAACATGTCTTCACATGTTTTGGCATTCCTCTCACAAAAGTTGCCTTCCCCTTGAATTTGGGCAGTATTAATGACTCGCTGCTGATGTGTTGAATGGGAAGTGAACTTCTAAGCTTAGGTTAGAAAGGGCAATTCAGGTGTTTGTTTTATTCTCTTGAAACACATGTCTTGGGAGCTATGAGTTGATACATGAGAAGTGTGGCTACCCTAATAGTTCTGGCTAGAGAGAATACATGTACAGGTCACGAAGAAATGGGGATACCCAAGGGGCTCAACCAAACACACGAGTGAACAAAAAACTCAAGATGATCCCAGGCCACTAAGTGGGACAGAAATTAGGTGTCCCTACTGAGTCCTAACCAAATTGCAGATTCAAGAGCAAAGTGATACACCCTGAAGATTCCAACTTCTTCATTACTGTGAAATCTAGTCTTTTACTATTTGGCTCAGACAGATTACTCAGCTCTGCTTGGCATAACCTCCCAGTGCCATAATCTTGGCATACATCTCCATGGTGAATGCCTGGAAAAATGTGGTGTTTATAACGTTCCCCTTTTCTCACAAATCACCACCCTGCAGTTTTTTGTAGTTGTGTATGGCAGGAAGGTCAGCTCACTATCAAGTTACTCTGTTTGTGACATGAAGTGGGACTTTTATTAAAACAAATTCATAAAACATTCATTTACATTGAAGAAGATAAAATTCAAAGATAGAAATCCCCTGCTGGGCAGGAAAATGATTATACTGTGGAATCCCTTTAATTACTACAGGAGATCACAAGAAAGAATCATTGGTAATATTAATCACATAAAACTTTTTTTAACTGTTTCAGTCCAGAAAAAATCACAATAAATAAAATGTGGAAATTAACTTTCCCTCTTAAAAGATATGAAATACTATATTTTGAGACTTTACTAACATATAAAAGTCACCTTGAAATTTTTAAGATGTTTCACATTTTATAATCTTTTTACATAAAATTTGAATATACAATATTTTAACTCTTTAGCTAAAGAGTGATAAAACAAGAAAATCATAGGTATAATGTCACTTTTATGTAAGATGTTTAGAAACATGTTTTGAAGCTTTCCAATTTTACATACAACTCAATTAAAGTTCTTACCTCGCTTTCTTTGGAAAGGCTCTTTGAATTTAATTACTACTAAACTATTTTTGCTTTTCAAAAGTTTTGCTGTTATAATTATAACCTGTTAGTTATATGCTAAACACTCAAATTGGCACACAGCTCCTCTAAATTCTGTACGATAATTATACCAGTTGGAAACTGTAGCTCAGGAAAGATGTTCTGTTAAGTGAAAATATAGTAATTACTAAAATCTGAGTAAAAATTATGTTTCTATTTAAGGTGTAAATCAAATCTCCAGATTGACAAGACCAGGCAAGAGTTTAAAATGTTTCTTAGGTTGCCAGAATGAGAATGCAAACAATTTGGGGAAGCATCTCTTTAGTAATTATTACCAGCATACCAGAGTATTTTGAAACATCGTGCTAAATGCCCTAAAAATGAAACAAAAGGCAAAACAAAATAAAACAAACAATCAAAGGAGATAATCACATGAAAAATAAAAATCATAGTTTTAATAAAAATAGAATCCCAGACAGCGGAAAAAATGAAATCTGGAAGCCCTGTGTAATAACGAGTTCTCTATTTCTATTTAAATGTCAAAGAAGAGCTGCCCCTATGATGTGCAGACTGAGAAGTCACTTGCTTCTTGGGTGCAAGTCAAGAGACACTTCTTTCCCCTGTGCCTGAATAACACTCCAGTGCAGGGCTAGAATTCTGATAATTAAACTTCTGCTCATAGGAGTAAGGTAAATTCTAAAGGTCCTTCTGCTGCAAACTGACCAGATCCTTAATAAAATATACTTTACTAATTAATTGCTGGACTCAAAGGGATTAAGGAAAATCTCCAATAATCACTTCCTAAATAAACAAACATATTTTCAAATAAATGTATGAGCTTAGGCTGGAGTAGCAGCAATAAGCAGTAATTAGAGAACAATCTGGAAATTTGAGCTTGCTACCCCACCCCACCAAAATGCTAATATTGATGAAGTAATAAGAGACTTAATTGTCTGCCAGTTTGTAAGTTGGGAAATCTGATATTCACTTATTTGAATCTTAGCATGAATTCAAGGGATTCCAGGTTAACAGCAGCCTCTTATTAGAAGTCAATTTAAATCCTCTTTCAGGAAGCAGCAACTTATATTTGGACTACAGGATTTTAATAGATTAAGCTCAAGCAAAGTTACTTTGCAATATGGATAAAAACACTAAAAAAGAAGCCGGCATAAATGAAATTGAGCCAACAAAGAGATTTTCCTAAGGACTTCAGATATTGAAATTATAAGAGAATATGACTGGTATGACCACTATAGAAAACAGTATGGAATTTTCTCAGAAAACTAAAAATGGAACTGCCTTGGACCCGGCAATTCCACTGCTAGGATTATATCCCAAGAACCCTGAAACACCATTCCAAAAGAACCTATGCACCCCAATATTCACAGCAGCACAATTTACAATAGCCAAGTGTTGGAAGCAACGTAGATTCCCATCAGTAAATGAATGGATCAAAAAACCATGATACATATACACAATGGAATTCTATGCAGCAGAAAGAAAGAAGGAGCTCCTACCCTTTGCAACAGCATGGATGGAACTGGAAAGCATTATGCTGAGTGAAATAAGCCAGGTGGTGAAAGACAAATACCATATGATCTCACCTTTAACAGGAACCTAAGCAACAAAACAAACAAGCAAGCAAAATATAACCAAAGACATTGAAGTAGAAAATGGGATGACAGTATCCAGAGGGGAGAGGGGAGGGATTTCAGGGGGGAAAAGGAAGGGATAACAGGAACTAGTATAAAGGACACATGGACAAAAACTAAAGGGGGTGGTAATGGGAGGGAGGTGGGGAGCACTGGGGGGGTGGACAAGGACAGGAGTAAAAGACAGAAAACTGTATTCAAATAACAATTAAAATTAAATTAAATTAAATTAAAAAAGAGAATATGACTATGAATTAAATGTTTAAAGATATTTTAAAAACCAAATAAGAAATGCAAAAGCAAAAAGAGACTACAAAAATGACTGGGATTATTTGAAAGAAAAATAAAACAAATTTTTATAATTGTTTTATTTTTGTTATAAGAATTATTAAATTCTTGTAACAATTATACGAATATAATTGTTAAAATAAAAAATCAATGTATAAACAATAGATCAGACACAGCTGAAGGAAGAATTAATGAATTGAAAGATAGATCCAAACAAATTTTTCAGAATATAGTACAGAGAAAGACGAAAAGATGGAAATGTAAGGGAAGTTTTAGAAATGTGCAGGGAACAATAGGTGGAGTATAAGTTGAAGGAACTGCTAGAAAATAAGAATAGAGAACATGAATAAGAGGCAATATTTATATCAATAATGGCTGAAAATCGTTTAATGAAAAAAAGGAGTCTCTACAGGGAATAAAAGTAAATACCAAGCGAAACAACAGAAAAGCAAACAACTTTGTGGCGAAACAACAGAAAAGCAAAGAAAAGCTCTTAAAGCTAGCTACAAATGCAAGATGGGTTGTCTACAAAGAAATGACAAGAGTGGAAGCCATAAGATAAGGGTCTGCTAAAGGAAAGAAGGAAAGCAAATGACCATTGACACAAGGTAGGAGATTGAAGAAATGTCATACAATTATAGACTTCTGGTCAAGACAGAGAGATATGTAAATGCAACTCATCTCTTCACACAACCACATAAAAATTACAACTAAACTATAGAACACCCATCACTCAGAGTCATCAGAAATTGAGCTGAATGGAAGTTCTGCAACTACAAAATTAAAGAAGAAACCTCATTGAAAATGGCAGGATGGGCAGAGATGTACAATGGGCTGTTCCCAAATGCACATGTGGCAGATAAAAATTGGGAGGGCTATCTCAGGAGTGAGGGGTCCCAGCCCCACACCAGGCCCCTCAGCCAAGAGTTCCATCGCCAGGAAGATGAGTCTCCATAACTTCTAGCTTTAAAAACCAGTGGGGATTGAGGCTGTGGAAGACAGAAACTTCTGGAATCCCAGGCAGTTCCACTTAAAGTGCCTGTGCACAGACATATTTTGACTCACTTTGTCTGAGCTCCAGTACTAGGGAAGCAGCTTGAAAGTTATCAGAGACATTTGCAGAGGAACTAAATTGTTCGGCATCAGGGCAAGAGCTAGCGGCCAGCTTTCTCCTGAACAGAACTGCTGGCACAGACCACTGTTTCTTTTCTGAGCCCCGCCCCCACAGAGTCACAGAGCCAGCAGGCAGGTGTCATATATGAGACTTCATCAACCTGGTTTACACTATTTGCCCCACCATGGTGATTCCCTGAGGGCCTGCCCTACCCTACTTTCAAGCCCACCCAAGCTGTTTCCAGTGGCTTTTCTATATGAGTGTTCATCCTGCAGATTTCCCTAAATTCTCTCAAACAATCAGCATCTGGCTTCAGTGACCCCTACAACACTCATTAAGGTGCCCCAGGCCTGGCACTACTGGCAGCTGGCTTTGGTTCTCAGCTTGGCCTGTCCTCAGTACCTTCAAGCCCAGCATAAGTAGAAGCCATCTTCAGATCGTTTTGCAGCTAAATGCTGTGTGACCTTGAACAGAACACAGGCAGTGGCTTATCTTGGATGTGTCAACAGCAATCAAAGCTCAACAACAAGAGGAGGGTATACACAGCCCACAGTGGGTGCACCTTGAGTAACCAGCTGAGGTTACAGGGGAGGCTGTGCCACTGAACCCTAGAGGACACCTACTACATGAAGCCACTCTATCAAGCCTAGGAGACATAGTAGCTCTACCTAATATTGTACACAAAAACAAACACAGGGAGGCTGCAAAAATTAGTATACAAAGAAACATGGTCCATACGAAAAGACAGAACAAAACTCCAGAAAAAGAACTAAATAAAAAGGAAAAAAGCAATCTATCAGATGCAGAGTTCAAAATACTGTTTAAAAGCCTACTCAAAGAACTTAGTGAGGGCTTCAACAGCATAAAAAAGATCCAGTCAGAAATGAAAGGTAAATTAATTGAAACAAACAACAGTTTACAGGGTATCAACAGTACTGTGGGTGAAGCTGAGAATCAAATTAGTGATTTGGACCATAAGGAAGCAAAAACAATAAATCGGAACAGCAAGAAGAAAGAAGAATCAAAAAAAAAAAAAAAAAAAGAGGGTAGTGTAAGAAACCTCTAGGACAACTTCAAGTGTGCCAACATTCACATCATAGTGGTGCCAGAAGGAAAAGTGAAAGATCAAAAAATTGGAGATCTAGCCCTGACTGGTGTAGCTCAGTGGATTGAGCGTGGGCCTGCGAACCAAAGGATCGTAGTTCGATTCCCAGTCAGGGCACATGCCTGGGTTGCAGGCATGCATGAGAGGCAATCATACATTGATATTTCTCTCCCTTTCTCCTTCCCTTCCCCTCTAGAGATAAATAAATAAAATCTTTTAAAAAATGGAGATCTATTTGCAAAAAATTGTGAAAGAAAACTTCTAACTTGGTGAAGGAAATAGACATAGAAGTCTGGGAAGCACAGAGAATCCAAAACAAGATGGAACCAAAAAGGCACATTCCAAGACACATCATAATTATAATGCCAAAGCTTAAATACAAAGAGGGAATCTCAAAAGCAGCAAGAGAAAAGTAGTTAGTTTCCTGAGGAATGTCCCATAAGATTTCCAGCCAATTTCTCAAAAGAAACTTTGCAAACTAGAAGGGATTGGCAAGAAATATTCAAAGTGATGAAAAGCAAGGACTTACAACCTATATTACTCTACCCAGCAGAGCTATCATTTAGAATCAAAGGACAGAAAAGGAGTTTCCCAGGCAAGAAAAAGCTAAAGGAATTCATCATCACCAAACCAGTATTATATGAAATATTAAAAGGTGTTTTTAAGAAGATAAAAAATATGAACAATAAAATGACAATAAACACATATCTATCAATAATTAAATATAAAAAATAAACAAAACAAGCAGAACAGAAACAGAATCACAGATGCAGAGAAGATTTTGACCCCTTCACCAGAGGTGAAGGGGTCAGGGGGATAGGTAAAAAAGGTGAAGAGATTAAAAAGTACAAATTGATAGTTACAGAATAGTCATGGGGATATAAAGTACAGCATAGGCAATATAGTAGCCAAAGAACATATATGTAGTACCCATGGATACAGACAATGGTGTGGGGATTGCCTGAGGGAGTTGGGGGGGGGTTTGTTGGAGGGAGGCAGAGGACAAAATTTTGATTAACTGTAATAGCACAAACAATAAATTACAATAAAAAATAATACAATTAAACAAGAAGAAATGCCACTCAGTAAATTGATAAACAAGTAGATAAGCATTGTCTGCATGAAATAATAAAAATAATCTTGTCATTTATAGATTAAAAAAAGAACAGAACTAAATAAAAACAAGATGTTAGTTTGGAGGAAAGAACAATATTAAAGTGTTCTAGGGTAGTGCTTAATGTGTTAGTTATTTGAGGATCGTTTAAAAATAATAGATTCTCATTTAGTAGATGTTATAGCTACTTTGAAGAAATATGATATACGCCCACCCAAAACTTGGTTCAGATGTCAGGACTGATGATGCCACACACACACACCCCAACAGAGTATGAAAAGATATATCACTTACATTATGAGGCTTGTTGGAATGAGTAGGGAAGCTGTCAACCATTCCAAAAATGGTTTGAGAGAGCCAGAAAGTGAAACTGGCTTGATGTTGTCATGGTAGTAAGGGATAGGGTGAATGAAGTTTCTTGTGTGTGGCTTTGAACTTCCTGAGTGTGCAAAAGAAGGAGCACTTGAGCTCTTTTATTCAGCTTGCTCAGACGTGTGCCATAGTAGAAGGGGGAAAGGAGGGGGTGAGGCTTAAAAGCTGTCAGCAGCCAAACATAACAACAAAAATGGAGTCTGACTTTATTACGGTTTAACCCAGTCATCATATGACTGATGACTGAAATGTGTTATATTTCATTTAATTGATTTTTTAACTTAAGTAAGCCATTATGGTGTTCTAGAAGGTCAGTAAGGGAGGCAAAAGTTCCATTGAAAACCTTATTTATTCCAGAGCCCAACATTGTGGGCCATTCAAAGTAGGTCAGTTTGCAATTTAAGTAACACTTTGTAAATAAAGAAGTTGCCTTCAAAACCCAGAAAAGACCTAAAAGATATCGGGCTTGTTCAATGTTGTGGTTGACAAGAGGATCAATAGCTGTTTCTTGACAGTGTCAGAGACAGAGCTGCTCTCAGTTTAACAATAACTTTTAGGAATTTAAGTGAGATGGCAGTACCTTGCACTATGTGTGGGACAGTAGCCTATCTCCTTTTTGTGAGATATTTTGTAAGTATGTGTATGTCCTTAATGAGTATGTACAATAAATCTCTCCAGAAGAGAATATAACATCATCATCTTTACCTTTAACCTTTGCCATTTTAGTTATGATGGATCTTGGTGTGGGTGTCTTTGGGTTCATCTTGATTGGGACTCTCTGTGCTTCCTGAACTTCTGTGACTTTTTCCTTCACATTAGGGAAGTTTTCAGCCATTATTTCTGCAAACATGTTCTCCATCTTTTGCTGACTCTGTTCTCATTCTGGTATTCTTATGTTGCAGATGTTGTTACACTTGATGTTGTCCCATAGGTCCCTTTGACTCTTCTCACTTTTTTTAAAAAAGTATTTTCTTTTTGATACTCTGCTTGGGTGCTTGCTATTATCTTGTCCTGTAAATCATTGATTTAATTTCCTGCTTCATCTAACCTGCTGTTGGTTCCTGCTATAATATTTTTCATTCCAGATATTGTATTCTTCATTACTGATTTTTTTATGGTCTGTATGTCCGTTTCCAATGCTTACTATCTCTTTATTTAAGTTCCTACTGAGATCATCCATTTTTCTTGGATCTTTGAGCATTCTTATAATCATTGTTTTAACATCTGCATCTGGTATTTTGGTTGTTCCATTTTACTTAATTCTATTTTTCTGGGGATTTCTCTTGTTCTTTTGTTTGGGACATATTTCTTTGTCCCCATTTTGTCTCTGTGTGTTACGTAGATCTGCTATGACTCCCAATCTTATTATGATGGCTTTATGATAGAGGTGTTTTGTTGAGCTCAGTGGCACAGTCTTCCAGATCACCTGAGCTCAGCTTTCATGAATGTTACTTGTGGGTTGTGTGCATACCCTTGTTGTAGTTGAGTCTTGAATGCAGTTGGCCATTTTGTGGGTGGAGTTAACCCTTCAGGATGGCTAACTATAAGTATAAACCTCAATCACCATGTATGAGACACTGTGCAGGGGCTTCCCCCTAAGACATAGTTGTTCCCAGAAGGGTCTTGTGCCTTCTAGAATCTTCCTTTGGGTATACCACTTGTGTGGCTAGTTGGATCAAGGTTTGGTGTGGTCTGAAGCCAGCAGCTGGTTTTGTTGGTTCTGGGTCCACCTGGGAATGGTGCAGGTACAAGCTAATGTCAGACATTGTGTGTAACTGGCCTTGGGCTACCTATCTGGAGCTACCACACTGTTCACTGTTTGTGGCTGCATCTGCTGAACCTGGGTGCTCATGGAAGGTACTAATCTGTGTGTAAGGGTCATTTCAGCCTAATTAACTTGTGGTACTGTCAGAAGGCAGTTTTGCTGGAGGACAATTAGCTCTGAGAGTAGCTAGGTGAGGCACTGGGAAAGCCACTGTAAAATCCACAGGTAATAGTTTCAACAGTTAAGATGAGGTACATCTCCTTATCCCCATTTTATGTTCAGTAATTCTCCTGAGATTGTAGGGAGTACCTTGTTTAAATTTAGTAGATATTGCATAAATAAGTGTAATTTTGGCCGCAGTACTGATTAAGGCCATGAAGGTTTGCTAATTGAAGCTTATCAAGAGATATTACAGTGGAAGAAGGTATGAGGGGATAATGGTAATGGAAAAATACAATTAAAATGAACTATTAAAAAAGAGATATTACAATTAATTCAGAACCTATGTTGTAGATGTGCAAGAGCCAATCAATACCTGATTATCTTTTTGTTGTGTAAATTCTTTTGGTAAATTTTGGATTTCTAATTGTGTTAAACTGTGAATCTGTATCGGTTTTTTTGTTGTTGATTCCTTCCCATGTATCAAAATTTCTTTATATTTTCTTTCAATTTTTCTTTCTATCTTTTTACCTTTACCCCTTCCTTCCTTCTTTCCTTCCTTTCTCTCTCTCTCTCTCTCTCTCTCTCTCTCTCTCTCTCTCTCTCTCTCTCTCTCTCCCTTTCTTTTGGTACTATATTATTACAGAGATTGGGGGTTCTCTTTACCTTGTTCATTATTATAAGTTTATATTGTCAGAGTTAGGGACCTCTCTCAGGGCAAATGGTTGAATCAGCCCTTGACTGTACACCAGGGATATTGTGGGTATTTTTCCTATAACTTTGAGGGTCTGGATTGTTTTTGAATGACAGAGGCATAAGCAATAGCATTAGCAAAGGCATTTTTGTGGGGTCATAGTGAGCCAACTGCTTTTAGGAGTGTGACCTCAGCATGCCTCATAGTACCCGCTCCTCTGTGTGAGCAATCACCATCGGGTGATTGCTGGTATATTGCACAAATCTCATTGTTTTTCCTGTGCTCTGTGGAATAGAGCTAACACCTGGCTGAGGTGCACAACCATTGCTCCCAGAATAAGAATCATTTTTTCTGAGCTTTGTATCAGACAAGGCTTATGCTTGAATTGAGACACACAGATAGGTCTGGGTCAAGACACAGGAACCAGGGATATTTTAACATACACCTGATCCTAAATGCCAGTTATGACTTTTGAATTAAGGTTAGTTAAGTCTGTAACAGAGGCTCATTAGAACTCACAGAAATGCAGAACAAAGTGACACAGCTCAAAGCTAAAGATCACCAGCAGTCAGCAGACCCAGTTACCAAGCCAATGCAAGTGAAGGAAGATGTCTGTGGTAGTTGTCATAGGGTAGACATCCTGCTCACAGTGCCAGCCAGTTGGTGTGGCCACCCCACCAAGACAACTCCAAGCCAATCTCCTTTCTTGTCTCTTTGCAGCCATTCTCAGACCTGCTTGGAACACATGCAACTCTCCCCAGGAAGCCTCATTATGTAATTAATAAACATTTGTATTCTTTCTTCCGGGAGTGTGTGAAATCATCAGACATGATATCTAAACCAAATTTTGGGTGGAGTACATCCTTTTTCTGCAGAATAACAACAATGAGTCTAGG
>PVKM010028162.1:0-18429 GCA_004027735.1 Carollia perspicillata
GACTTCCAGGAAGTCCAGGAAGCTCAGAGAGTCCCAAAGAAGGTGGATCCAAGGAGGAACACACCAAGGCACATCATAATTACATTAGCTAAGATTAAAATGAAGGAGAGATTTCTAGAGGCAGCAAGAGATAAGGGGACAGTTACCTACACAGGAGTGCCCATCAGACTGTCAGCTGATTTCTCAAAAGAGACCTTGCAGGTAAGAAGGGGCTGGAAAGAAATATTCCAAGTCATGAAAGACAGGGACCTACATCGAAGATTGCTCTATCCAGCAAAGCTTTCATTCAGAATGGAAGGGCAGATCAAGTGCTTCCCAGGTAAGATCAAGTTAAAGGAGTTCATCATCATCAAGCCCTTATTATGTGAAATGTTAAAGGGGCTTATCTAAGAAGAAGATAAAACTATGAACAATAAAATGACAGCAAACTCACAATTATTAGCAACCACACCTAACGTGAAAACAAAAGTAAACTAAGCAAACAACTAGAACAGGAACAGAACAACAGAAATGGAGATCACATGGAAGGTTATCAACAAGGGAGTGGGAGAGGGAGAGGGGGAAAAAGGTACAGAGAATAAGTAGCATAGACGGTGGGGAGAAAATAGACAAGGGGAGGGCATGAATAGTATAGGAAATGTAGAAGCCAAATAACTTATATGTACAACCCATGGACATGAACTAAAGAGGGGGGATGATGGTGGGATGGGGGAGTACAGAGCAGAAGGGTATAAAGGGGAGAAAAAAATGGGATGATTGTAATAGCATAATCAATAAAATATCTTTAAAAAGACCAGATTATATATATATTTTTTTGTCTTCTGGTAGACAGAAGAAGGGTACAGAGTCATAAAAATGAGTCATAGCAAACAAATTTTGGTACACTTAAATTTATGGCTGAAAATCATTAACTGTTTGATTATTATTATTACTACTAATAGTAATACCAGCAGCGGCAGCAGCAGGAAATGAAAGTGCCCTTGACATGAAAGTGAAGAAGTGCTGGGCTTCATGTGAAGTTGAAATACGTGCCAGACAACTATACAGAGCAAATCGCTGCTGACTTTTCTCAAAAGAATAATAGAATTTGAACAGGCAATTGCAACAGTTTTCTTTCAGTTTTGCTTCTCACCTGGAACATTATCAGCAATGTCAGTTTTTGCTTCATTTTTTTTTAGGTTACCAGGATGACTATACCTGATATTACAAACACATTTATGATTTTCTAGTCATATACATGTGTGTGTGTAAAAATATATATGCAGATTTACATATACAAATAAACAATTTATGTAACAATTGAAAACATCATATAGTGTAATGATCTCTAAGGCATTAGGTTTGAGTTCTCAACAATATCATAAAATCCATCAACATTCTTTAGTCTTGCTTAGTGTCCTTCTAAGGCTTTCTAAGGCTTACCAAGCCCTAGCAGTTTTGAATGTGAATTAACTCATCTTGGACTTAATCTCAGGCCACAGTCCCAAGACTCTGCCATCCTAATTGGCCTCTAGCCATTTACAGCTTGTTATTGGCAAAACAACCATCAAGATGGAAGGGGAAATTATATTTGGATTATCGTATTATGAACAAATTTTTCAATTTCTTATTTGAAACTAAATTCATACTGAGAGATAAGCAAAAAATAACATGAAAAATAATACAAAAGACAACTGGATACTCTTCATTCAGATTTATCTGTTGCAAATATTTTACCCTTTTTGTTTTGTATTTGTGTCTTCTCTCTCAATAGATAGGTAGATATTAACATGCATATAGATAATTTAATAATACTTGAGCCATTCAAGGAAAACATATGCATCATGGTCATAAAAATATGATACTATAGTTTTATCAAATGTATCTTTCAAATTCCAATTTTTTAATCCTCACCCAAGGACATTTTTTCATTGCTTTTTAGAGAGAGAGAAAGGGAGAAAGAGAAACATCAGTGTGAAAGAGAAGAATTGATTGGTTGCCTACCATACACACTCAGACTGGGGGTCATACATGCCTGGATGGGGGGCCAAACCTACAACCTAGGCATGTGCCCTGACTGGGAATCGAATCTTCAGCCTCTCAGTTACAGGAAGATGTTTCAACCCACTGAGCTACACTGGCCAGTGCTCAAATTCCAATTTTGTCAATTGAACCCAAAGTGTCCTATAAAGCGTAACTTTCCTCCAATTGAGGGTTTAGTCTTGCATACCTCATCACATAGAGTTGTCGCATCTTGTTACTCTCCTTTAATCTGAAACAGTTACACAGCCTTTTTTTTCTTTTGATGTTTGATCATGTAGTAAAGATGTTGCCTGATTTCTCCATGTTGTAATTACTATTTTCCTTCCTTTGTAACAATTAACTAGTCTGTGGGGAGTCACTTGAAAACCATCCAAATAAGTATCTTCATCATAATTTCTCTCAGGATCTAGCTTCCATTGATGATTCTTTGTTTTTACACCATAAATTTTTTTTAAATTTAGAATTAGCCAGCTGGACTCAGTTTAGAGGAGCCCAATTTAGCCAGCTGAACTCAGTTTAGATGATCCCAGTTTTGCTGGCAGCTTCCAAAGCATCCTAGTCTGCAGCCGGTGGAACACTGGCCTTCTTCCCTCCATCAGGACTGGTCAGGGTGTGGACTTGGCCGTGTCAGTGTGACAGAGTTTCTTCACGTCACTGTCACAGAGCTTCTTCCCAGCCTGTTTGATCTGGTGCTCCTTGGCCTTGACCTCTACCATGAACACAGGTGGGTTGTTGTGTTCTGTCCTCATGGTGGCTGACTCTGTAGTCAGGGGGAACTTGAGGATGGTGTAGTGGTCAAATTTGTTTCTCCTGGGGGCACTGTTGTGAGAATACTTAGGCTGCTTTCGAAGCCACAGTGTCTTCAGCGTCAGCAGGTAGGTGCGCGGGTCTTCTTTCTTGTGGCTATGATGCCTTTCAGTACTGCTCCTTTTGCCCTCAAAGCCTTTGCTTTGCCTTCAGCTTTGGGAGGGGCAAGGATTTCCTTTGTTTTCGGTGCCATTTTCATGAAAAGGGTGCATTGATGAGTCTTGCACTATCGAAATTTTACTATGGTTGCAAAATGATTTTTCTTCAGCGACAATACTCTGTGTACATTGATCAGTCAACTCTTAACATTCTACTTTAAGAAACAGTCTTTATCCCATTTTATGTATATATTCATTATTTTCACTGTGGACTCATGAATTCTTATTCTTATCAATGTTTTATTTAATTACTTAGGTGCTCATAGTATCTCATATTTGGTCAGTGGGAGCCTTTTTAAGCATCCCTGTGACATGGTGACTATAAAATAAAAAATATTGTTTTCATAGTTTTGTATAACAAGATGCTTCATGTTTATCTTGTGTCTGCCCCACCCTAGCGCTGGAATCAGCCATTTGCCCAAATATCTTTGAGAAACAGTCTTTTGTTGCTGTAGTTGTTGTCATATGTTTTGAGAATTAAGGTCTCAGGATTTAGTCATTACATTGTCAATCTGTGTTCTTCCATTTAAATCTCGTCACATTTAAATAACATTCCAGTAAGAATGAGTCCCACTAAGTGGGAAGAGACATTAACTTTGAAATTTCCCACTACAAACTTTCTTTCATTACATTATACAGACCTGAATTAGTGCCATACCTGATCTGTGGGTGCAAGATTGTGGGTGTCAAAATAGCCCAAGAGTATTTATTCCACTTTAAGTTTGACTACCTGCATAGTTTTTTTTTTTTGCATGTCTATTGAATATATTTCAGCATATATTTCACCAATGTATCAATACATGATGCAAGAATGCAAAGGCTGAATTAAGCTATTTCCTATTTTCTCCAAAGTACATTGGATAAGTTTTAAATCCTTGAGAGAAGACAGAAGCAAATGAGAGCGCTTAGTTTTTAAAGTTTAAATATCTTTTTCAGTTCAACTCTTACACAAAGAAATAACCAAGTCAGCTGGCTGTTTTGTGGTAGCGTCTGGTGCTCCAGGTATATTGTGCGTAGCCACACTGAAAGAGAAAGACTTGTTACAAGGCAAAGCCCCAGTCAAGTAAAGATGCTGTATGAAACCACTTAGTTATAGCAAACCCTTTTTCCTGGAGCAATGTAATAGGAGGTGAGGATGGTAGCACATCACTTATAAGAAGGCAGAACAACTTGTGATTTGGTTGATGAAGTGCCCTAACCATAGCATTTCTGGCTCCAAGAATAGTCCATGCTAACAACAACTATCTTTTCTGAAGCTATGAGAGGCTGAGAAAATGAATATGAGCTCTTTGCCACATAGAGATGAGGAAGTTCCATTTCTAGGGAATCATCTTTCTCTGTCTGGGGAGAGAATTGCTAGGCTATTCAGAAAGCAATGAAAAAGGCAAGGTTTGAACGTTGCATGTACACTGACATGTGCTCTGGCAATGGCTAGCCTTCTCTAATCTTAGAGTCGAGTGCAGTGTCATTCACAGGAAATTAAAATTTCAAAGAATTAATTTAGCTTATGTGGTAGAGAATTGCTTCAGTCAAAAAAGATTACTGCCATCTGGCTGAGAATATTTTCATTATTAATTTCCTCCTTTTTTTGGTTCCGGTCTTTTTGTGAAAAACAATGCAAGAAGAAATTTGCAGGAAAAAAAAACAAAAAGCTCTGCAACATTTGAAGGTGTTTTTCCTGGTACCAGCATCTGCCTTTGACCCTAAAAGACAGTAATATTTTTCAAAGTGACTTCAAACCTAAGAAGTTATACCTTCTGCAAACTAAATCTAAGAAATATCTTTAGCATTAGCTAGGATATCAGATTGTGACATTTTGCCTAGTACAGAGGCCCTGAATACTCATGGAAGTCTGGTTCTCTGCAGCTCTGAATGAGCGATATGTTTTACATTAATTTCCAGAATAAATCATTTTTTGGTCAGGACAGAAAATTTTCATCCTCTTCATTGTCTTCCTTGGAGGATTGATTAAGCAATTGTGTGCTAGCTAGGCTCTGCCTTAGGAACTGGCAGAGTAGAAAGCAAGTCCTTCATGCTGAGATTTACAGACACTTATCATGTGACTTGACGTTTCATAACTGCAGACTGCTTTTGGGTGCTACAGCATTTCCAACTACCTGCTCAGTGTCTCCACTTGAATGCTCCTCAGATGCCTCACCTTACTATAGTAAGTCCAAAAATGAGTTTGTCTCCCCAGGAAAGCCTACTTATCCTTCTGACTTCCTCCTGGGCTTGTAAGCTTCAGCAGCTCAGCGCCATGTTTGATTTTGCTTTCCACCCCAAATGTAGTCAGAGTACACATTCTGGGGGTTCTTCCTTAGCACTTAACTCTTGTTTTCAGTCTCCATTGCCATTAACTTGGCCTAGACATTACTTTATTTGTAAATACCTGCCACTCCCAAATACAGATTCCATACTCCTGGGCTCTAGCAGGAAAGGTCTTGAGTTGATAACCTCCACCAAACTCTGAGGAAACTAAAATATGATGAAAGTCCCCATCAGAATATAGATCATGCTTCCTACAGAACATGGTGATATTAGGTTATTGCCTTTGGGAAAAAGGCCAGTAGACTCTCCCGAGATGTCCATGGGATGGTCTTCTTGGTGTGGTAGAACAGGGTTCTCTGTTTCTCCATTCATTTAACTATTATCTATCCTCATCCATAAGTAAGGGATGAGTCTATTTAAATTATACAAAAAGTGAAGCTTGGGACATGATCAATATTAAAGAAAGGTTGCATTATCTTAACGATGGTCCACTCTAAAGAATCTGAGAGGTACAAGTGTACTTCCTCAGAGAACAATAATAAGGGGCCCTATTAACACATGGGAAGTCTGATTCTGTCAATTATATTTGGATGCCTAGCAACTACTGCTAGATTTTGGGTAGCACCTCATCCCAAAATTATGTATGTTGGCACAAATGACACATAAACACCCATGGCTATGAAATAAAGTTATTACTCAGATAGTAATCAGAAAAGATTCTCCCTCAAAGGAAGGGCTCAGTTTCAAAGCTGAGTGAAAAAAGGCACAATGGCTTTGGGTTTTTATTTTGGTTAGAGGGTGGGGCTGGGGTGGAAGGACCAGGTTTGAATTTTCTCATGGTGACAAGAACCAGGGGAAGTGTGGGTATTCTTATCAGATAGCTCACAGGTGGGGCAAAGGGAAAGGAGAGGGACAGGTTTAAAGGTCTCTTTGGTCAACATCAGAACTGCACTGTTGTAATTTGTTATGATTTTCCCCTAATGGTTAACTGATGACTGAAATGTTCCAAATTTTATTTAATAAAATTTAAATTTGCCTAAGCATGAGTTTTAAGAGCTCAATAATGAAGTACCCTATTATAATGAATATGAATAAACATTGGAATGAATTTCTAATCAAATCACCTCAGGCCAAATGAGACGACCAAGAAAATAAGTCACTGGGTGCCCCCAACAGATAACATAATAACAGTAGGGGAACCTGGGAGAAAGGTATACAGGAATTCTCTGTACTATCTTTGTAACTTATCTGTAAGTCTAAATTATTTCAAAATAGAATGTTTAGAAAAATATTATGGTAAAAATTGATCTGTGGTGCTAAGGAAGGGCCATATGAGTGACAAATATAAATAGTATTTTTACTCTTTAGATACCTAATTCTGATATCCAGGAAAAACCAAATTAACAAAGTTCTATGAGCATATAAGCAGTACAAGAACTGGGCATTGTTAGGATTTGATTAGGTGAATATTCTCTGTCTCAGCAGTCCTAGGATCAATCTTAGTGATACCCATTGACCAGGTTTCAGGTTGAGCTCCCACAGTAAAGAGAGAATATGTGGGTACTATCCATATTTGAAACAAACATAATCCTTCCCTATATGTGTGATATCTGGAACATAGCTGTGTTCATTAGCAGGTCATGAATAGACTTGGAGTTCAGAGAAATGTACAAAACATTAATTTTTTTCATTGCCTTTCAATTCACTTAGATTCACCTCATATGGACACCTGGAATTCCCTTTCCCTTTGGTCTCTCTCCCTCACCATTTTTTAACCCTCTTCCTCCCCCATACCTCCAACTTTAGTTGTATGGTCATGGGAACGGTCATTCTTAACTCCATCTTGGGGGGATTTTGGTAGATGGTTTTAAGCCTATGTATGAAGAAGTTTAGGTCTTTCAAACTCTTTTAGAAACTAGTTAGAGATCCAGCAATAAGCAAAAGGGGCTGCTCACCAAAAGGATTTTCAGAACTTTTACCTTAACTGTTTGCTAGTATGAAATAATTTCCTGTAATTACATTACACAAAAGAGCCACTGTTAACATTTTGACATTTTGATTAATTTGCACTCATTCAATAGTCTGCATGTTTGCATGTGTGTATATATATACTCACACAACTCAAAATACTTTTCATTTCAAGTATAAATGCTTTCTAAATATAACTAAGTCCTTTTTTATATTCAGTGGGGTGATTTGATATTTATTTATCTTCTGTTTCTTATTTCTCATCTAAAAATACATTTTGTAGCCAATTTTTTTAAAGAAAGTACAGTTCTCTGAAAATATTATCAGGAGTTAGAGAGTCGCATCATGGTCTCAAGGGGTTGCCAATGGCATAGAGTGCTTTGCTTCTACAATTACTGCTGAAATCTCACCCAGCTGAACATTCCCGCCATTATTGACCATGTAAAGCTCTGTAAGTAATTGCCAACATTACTATCTAACCAGCACTAGTGAGTCATCTTACTGGCCACTCTGAGGACCACTTTCAATGCCAGAGGAGACTAAGACCTCTTCATTAACTGACCCAACTCCCTTGGCTCTTATCTCCCCGTTCTAATTAACTGATGGAAACATGTACAATTAAGAAGTGCTAAATAAATAATCCATAGTTTGCTTTGAAGCTGAACAATTTCCTAAATGGGGTTTTTAATATTTTCTTAGATGATGCCTTAATGCAGACATAAAATTCCCAGAAATATTGAAGTAATGAAAGAAACTCAAATGCCTCTCAGAATAGTGGAAGACTAAAAAATATTAGAAAATAGTATGCAGAGGTGACTAGAAGATGGAAGGAATATGTTTTACCAAAGCTTCCCATAGTAATACAAATTGCAGTAATGGCTGTCTCCAGAGTGGAGTGAAATTTACTGGAAAGGTGTATATGGAAACTTCCTGGTGGTGATCAAAGTGCTTTATTTTGATTTAGATGGAAAGTAAATGTGTGTATATAATCATTAAAACCTATTAAAGTATACATTTAAGATCTAGTCATTTTATCATCAATAAATTTTATACCTTAGTTTTTAAAAATTCAAGAAAGAAGAATTTTTAAGACCCAGAAGACTGGGAATCTAATATAACCCCAAAAGTAAGTGAATTTCTAGCATAATAACAAGAAGAAGTCCCAGGATGATGGTTGAGCAGCTGGCGCAGAGAGCAGGCAGGTCTGACTGAGCAAGAACACAGTGGTCTCTAGGAGAGAGGCTTCCCAGGAAAACCAGAATCTGTGTATGGACTAATGGATTTGAACACTCAGAAAACTGTATTAATGTGTAAGAGACTTGATGGAGCATGAAGGAGTAATAAACAATAGATACACAGATCATCAAACAAGTAAAAATATTGGGCAATTACTATCCCTACAGGGGATTATAAAAGATAGGAAACATAATCATAGTACGTTACTTGGTTCCATAGATAATGTGTATATGGTAACTTTTATAATAATATAAATACTGGTTATTGGGTGTTTGAAATCTGATATAGCTATATTGGGAGGATGGGGGCACAGAAATTGTGTATGTGTGTGTGTGTGTTGAAAAGGACTAAATTTCACCTATCATAATGGGAAATCAACAGTTGATGAAATGGAAACTTTAAGATATAGTATATTATTTAGAAATATGCAGTCAGAACCCAGAAAATAAATACAGCCAACCTGGTTGAAAATTGTTGCATTTGAAATGCAGGAATTGAGGTTCAGGAGGCATGAGCAGAGGCCTTTTAAAAAAGTTTTTAAATACTCATTGTGTATATATTTTGAGGTAGGTTGAAAATGCAAATTAAGTTTAAAAGAAAGGTGACTGTTTTAGGCAGAATAATGCCCCCAAAGATGCCACAATCAGAGATGTCCAACCCAGAGCCCATGGGCTGCATGCAGCCCAGGATGGTTATGAACGTGGCCTAACACAAAATTGTAAATTTACTTAAAACCTTTTTCTTGCTCATCAGTTTTTGTTAAGTGTTTGTGCATTTAATGTGTGGCCCTTATCCATTTGAGATTGTTTTGTGATGACATATCGCAATGCTATTTAATGTGTGGCCCAAGACAACTCTGCTTCCACTGTGGCCAAAAGTTTGGACACTCATACCTATGAATTTAAGACGTTATGTGGTAAAGGGAAATTAAGGTTGTAGAAGAATTAACAGTTGCTATTCACTTGACCTTAAAATAAAAGACCACCCTGGACAATCTGGGCAGGTACAGTACAATCACGAGGGTTTTTTTAAGTCAAAGAGTGAGGCAAGAAACAGGTCACAGTAATGGGGTGTGAGAAGAGCTCAACTGCTATTCTAGACTCTCAAAACTGGAGGAAGGGGCCACCAATCCAGGAATGTGGGTGACATGTAGAAGCTGTTAGAGGCAAGCACGTGGAGTGGGAATGCCAGGCTGCCAATACCTTGATCTTAGTAGTGAGACCTGTGTCAGACCTCTGATCTACACAGCTGTACAATAATTCATTTTTGTTGTTTTAACCCACTAGGCTTATGGAAATTTTTTGCAGGAGTAAAAGACAACTAACATAATGACAAGGTAACAAAAACTCAGATGAAATATCTGTTTACTTATGCATGTATTTTCCTATGCACATTAAGTGATCTTGCCTTTTCTTGTGTGTTTAGGATTAGCTTCCAAACAACATACTCTATTACACAGATGCCAATAAAAACAATGCTGACAAAGCTATTAAGGAGCTCATACATCTGTTTTGTACTGATGATGATATTCCACTCCATAGAATTGATCAATTATGGCATAAAATTGTTTCAGATTCATAAACAAGATTATCCCACAATGCTTTCTAATTTATTTAAGCGCCTATTTACTAATATAATAATTCATTAATAGTTTATTCTATTACAATGGGTGTATTATGAAAGAAGTTATTATTTCTACATGATTACCAAACAAGTTTGCTATGATCACTGCTTTTTCATCAAGGTTTGGTGCAGTTTCACCAAGATATTATTAAAGAAGATAATGAACAGCATTATTAAAAACACTAACAGAGTCTTATCCTTACATAAGATCTTATCTCTGTCCTATATAAATGCTTTCCTTTTCAAATCTTTTGTATGGCAGAGGCTGGAGAAATGTGAGAGAGAGGCTGTCTAGAAATTCTATGTGTATCAAGTAGACAAGAGAGATTAAAACTTTTAAAATGCATTGTTTATGGTTCTCCTTTCAAGTATGATATTCATCTATATTTCTTCAGATGCTTCAGAGCATTGTTTTATTTCCAGCTGCCAAGATTCAATCCATTTGTAGTGCTTTTATGCTTTGATGATTATATCAAAATATACATTTAAGATGTTTGTCATTATGGCCATCGAAGAATTGTAGCAGGGGCCTGTGTGGTGTGAGGAGGAGGAGGCCTTGTGTTTTGATGTTCCCTTTTGTGAAATGATGGGCATGTTATGTAGTTATTGCAGCATAATATAATTATTATGAGTGTAAGGTCATATAGTTATGATGACATTAGCACAGGAAAGGATAATAAATTTCATGCAATTTGTTGTAAGATGAGAATATTGAGGTTCCTAGTCTTTGGAAAGAATTTGAGCGGACATTGTTGTTGGCATTTCTTTGGGATCTCTGACTGGTTACTGAAGGGCTTTCTTACAGCAGGTCTCCAAGGTCCCAAATTGTTCACAGCCCTAATGGTCTTCGGGAGCTTTGGAGTCCTATAGATCATTCTAGAATCTGATAGTGTGAGTACAAGACACCGGTGTGAGTACCATAAGGTTTTAGAGTCTACCCATTAGCCCCATGCTATTTGGTGGCAAGGCTTTCAAACTCCAATGTTGGCACACCCCAAGGGCATCAGAAGTAATTCAGTTTTAAAAATCTATGTCACTGTAACCCTGGCTGGTGGGGCTCAGGGGATTGAGCGTCAGCCTGCGAAGGGGTTGCCAGTTTGATTCCCAGTCAGGGCACATGCCTGGGTTGTGGGGCATGTCCCCAGTGGGGGGTGTGGGAGAGGCAACCACACATGGATGTTTCCTTCCCTCTCTTACTCCATCCCTTCCCCTCTCTCTAAAAATAAATAAATAAAATCTTTAAAAAGAAACTATGTCATTGTAACTGGAGATAATAAGATCCTATGATAATCAACAAAAATGGGGCTCCTCTATCTCCAGCCCTGAAAACAGGAGTAAGTCTAAAAAGTGGACTTGTTGGCCTCCTCAGTGAATCCCTTGACAGTGCACAAAATAATATACTAGTTACATTTTCGTTTCTCAGACTCATCTCTGTTTTCAGTATTAGGAATCCCTGTTTCTGATGCCTCAGGTAGCATCCTAGGACTTTGCTCAAAAATGGTGAGTTTTAGGATTTCACTTTCTTGCAATTTTGTCTAACTTCTGTTAGACAGGGTGTTATTTTCATTAGGTAGAGAATGGCGGAGACACATATTCATTCCACAGCTCATGTAGGCATGAAACTACACTCTATATGTCTATTTAATTCCATACCAAAATGCATAAAATAGTCCATTCTTTATTTGGCAGTTAGCTTTGGAAAGGCTGTCTGCTTCGGCACTGTCACTGTAATTGATATTCAGATGTAGCTCTGAGTTTGAACAGATCAGGATAACTCCCTCCATTTTACACAAGATAGCTGTGAGGTAAGACTGCCCAGGAAGACTCTGCAGTGGAAATATATGAAAGTGTAGGGATTTCTCATGGATTTGAACTGCTTTTCATGGCCAATTAGGAGTTTTAATCAGGTCATGACATGCATGAGAAAATTTATGAATTTGATTACTTTGGAAGCAAAAGTTATTCATTTTATGCCATATATGCTTTCTACAAAAGTGTATCTATTGTATCCAATTTGTACACATTTTTTTAGCATAAAATACATGATTTCAGTGTAACTTGTACTGAGCATGCCATTTCAAGACTGTTGTGAAGTGAAATTCTTCAGGGTTTGAATAAATTCAGATATATGGATAAATATTTTAGGACATTATTAGACCAAAAAAAGTTGAACATACAGTGATAATATGTCAACAAAAAGGACAATGGGGAAGGGGAGGATTAAATGTGGGAGGGGACAGGGCAGGGTAGAGCAATGGGGAAAAAGGCAGGAGAACTGTAACTGAGCAACAATAAAAAATTTATAAAACTAAAATAAAATCGGTAAGCATGTCCTCAGGTGAGAAAAAATTTTTTTAAAGTTATGCATTTTGTAGGCACTTAACTTTGCCATTTTACTAAATGTGTTATTTCAGATTAATGTAATTCAACAGCAATTTACTAAATATATTTAGAATATATTTTGTATCTCTCTAATTCAAAATAACTTGATTATATTTCTTATTGCTTCCATAGCCCTATCATCTTTTTAGGTAAAAATAGTCTATAAAATTATACTTTATTAGTAGTACCACTGTCCTAAAATAGCTGTGGTTTAGACCAACATAGATTAGGATATACAGATAAAGCAGGCAAAAGCCTAAAGTGAGGAAAGAGATTTAAAAAAATGTTGAATGCTCTCAGAAAAAAACTGGCTATTTCATATACTTTATTAAGGACAGAAAGCAAGTCATCAGTAATGTTACTGCATTATTATAATACTTAATTTTCCTGATAGCCCTATGAGGTCAGAATATCATTTATCCTTATTACCCTTGGTTTGTAGATAAGGAAACTGTGGTTATTCCCAGACACTCTTTCCTGTGCATTTTAATTCACTCCCAAGAAAAGTCACATTCAGATTATGATTGAAACTCAGTTAACTTCAAAATTACTGACTTGCTATTCCTAGTATAGAGAAAGAATACCACTACATAAGGATGTATAATATCAGGATATTATATGCAACCTGACTTTTAATAGTACAGAAACTGAAAGTGATCCGAATAACCATCAATAGAGGAATACATTGTAGTATAATCAAACTACAGGTTTTGTGCATTATATCTCTATATCTTGACCTGGAGGGAATGTCCCAAGATATTTTATTAAGTGCAAATGCAATTTAAACGGTAATGTGTGCAGTATTACCCCATGTTTGTAACTGAGGGGTGTGGAAAAGTACACACCAGACTGAGGACATTGGTTATCTTAGTGGAGTTACATTTGTAATCAAAGAGAAATAGAAGGGGGAGGGTCTCATTAAGGAAAATGTATAAAGACCTGTCTGGTGTAGCTCAGTGGATTGATCATGGGCTGCGAACCAAAGTGTCACCAGTTCGATTCCCAGTCACGACACATGCCTGCATTACAGGACAGGTCCCCAATGGGGGCAGCATGAGAGGCAACCACACATCGATGTTTCTCTCCCTCTCTTTCTCCCTCCCCTCCCTTCTAACTAAAAATAAATAAATAAAAATAAAATCTTTAAAGAGAAAGAAAATGTATAAAGAACCCATGGACAAGAGGGTGGGGATTGACTGTGGGAGTTGGGGGCAGGGCAGGGAGGGAGAGAGCAACAGGTTAAAAATTTGTACAACTGTTTTTGAACAACAATAAAACATAAAATAAAATACATTTGTAAATACAAAAAAAAACCCAAAGAGGAATAAATAATAATAATGTCTTCTGAGAAACTGAAACAAAACATGAAATCTTATAGTAATTTTCTCTAAGTGATAAATCATGGCTGTTTATATTTTGTATATCTTTTTACTTTTGTAGCATGAATAAAAGTTATTTTACTGAGGAAATAATACCTACCTCACAGGTTTGTTGTAAAGATTAAAGAAATGATAAACATGAAGCCTCTCCTAGATAGCAGACAGTCAATGATGATAGCTGCTGTGGTCATAAGAATAATAGTTCAGAAGAGAAATAATTTGTATTTAGTTGGAGAAATAAGCCAGGTAGCATCTGAGATGGGCTTTGAAGAATGGGTAAGATTTCCATAAGTGGATGTGAGGAAATGGTTAAGGAAGTGACAAATGCAGAATGTGTTCAGGGAAATTGATTGCAAGAAATATGTTTGCAGGAATTGTTATTAGAGAAAAGAAAAGAGGATGATGGTAAACTGGAAGAATTACTTGGTTCAGAAAATGTGTTTTAGGATAGGGTGGAATGTGAGAATCTTTGCTAGAAGAAAAAGAGAGATTAAAGATAAAATTTGAGAATCAATACTGCATTGTTGAAACAAGTTATGGAGGATGAAGGTAGGGATGGAATCATCACATAAGTAGTGGTGCAGCTTTGGCAAAGGTGGGCAGACTATGAAAGAATAAAAAGAAAGCAGGATGGAAAGTAATTTTAAGATGAATAGAAAAAAATGAGAGATATTTCATATTTGAACTGCCGAATTTTTTTCAAAAATAAAGAGGCAAGGAAAGAATAAGAAGACTAGGGTGGAGTTGGGTACTTGGAAGGAAATCAAGAAATCTTGGAACAATTACAATGGAGAAGACTGTAGAGAATTATTAAAGGTACTTAATAACATACAAAAGTGTAGCTGAGATCAAAGCACATAAGCAGCATGGTTTCCCATTTTTACTGAAGCCCTGTGACTAGGAAGTAAGAGTAAATGACAAGCATTATCCACAGCTGGGAATTACTGCAGCAGGGACTGCAGGTGGCCCTGCAATATCCACTCTCCCATTTCTTGATAGGAACAGAACCCATGATTTTTATTTAATTTATTTTTTATTTTTAGACAGAGGGGAAGGGAGGGAGAAAGAGGGGCAGAGAAACATCAATGTGTGGTTGCCCCTTGTGCGCGCCCTAGTGGGACCTGGCCCGCAACCCAGGCATGTGCCCTGACTGGGAATGGAACCAGCAACCCTTTGATTCACAGTCCAGCATTTAATCTCCTGAGCCACACCAGCCAGGGCCCAGAACCCATGATTTTTAACTGGACACATGGATACCCGGAATATAGCTAACTTTCTTACTTTTCTTTGCAGTTAAGGATGGCCATATGACTCTGTTCTGACTAATGAGATGTGACCAGAAGTGATGCATGCAGATTTCAGATTGTGTCTTTATAAAAAATGAGTATGCCTTTCCCTTCCTTTTTACTCCTTTCAAGCAGGTACTAGATGGAATGCAGATATAGGGTCAGTCATTTTGAACTATGTGGATGAGGAAAGGGTCATAAGGATGATGCACCATAAAGACAGCAATAATTTGGATCCCTTATGACTTCACAGAGCAAGACATATTAACTTAAGAGGAACAATGTCACTAAGATGATAATGTATGTCTTTTGTAACTTTACTGCCTCTCATGAGTGGAACTAACAACTGTTCAAGAACAAAACACCACTGAGAGAATCATCAAATATGGGAGTGAGGCTGAAGCACCCCCCACACCACAACACCATTAGAAGGGTAAGAGAAACAGCTCTGAGTTGACTACATTGCTTCTCCCGCAGTCCATGGTAGCATCATGTGAAGTCTCTGAGCCTCTGCTTCCTCAGTGGAAAAAAGAGAATCCCCAGATGATGACCAGACAGACCCCCAGCATTGTAGAAACCCTTATTGTGTCCTCACCAGACTGGGAGTTGCAGGAGACTCTGTGGGGCTCAACCACCAGAAATCTGACTGTGACAGAGAAGAACGAAAGGGCTTGTAACAGCCAGTACACCGATCTTGGCAGATCCAGTTCATACCTGCAAACACCAAGCACTGGTCCAAACCATCAGCTTGGGCCATCTGCCGAACCAAGTGAGAGGCACATTCTGACCAGGGAACCTTAAGGGATGCAGCTCTGCCTGATTAACATCTTTAAATGAAGAGCTTTGCCAGTGCTAGAGCCACACCAAAGCAATAAGCTGAGTCAAAGCCCCACTCACTGAGGAGAGAGTTGTCCAGCTATATCTGACCAGTGGGTTGCCCAGCTATATCTGACCAGTGGCTGGCAGGAGCACCTAAAAGCTGAATAACAGGTGAGTGGGACTGATCACCCCCAGAGCAAAGCCAGTACTAGGAGTGGAGACTCTATGCTAAGCACAGACAGGGGGATTGATTCATCATAGCCAAGCCTGAGCATAGCTCTCAGCCCCACATAACTGAGGAGCCTGTTTAGGAAAATGCGAGTTGCATGAAGCTACCCTCCCCTCCTCACCTAGGCACAGGAGCTGAGACACAGCCTAACCAATGGCCACTCCTTATCCCATCTACTCAGAAGGGTTGACCAAAGAGTCCCTGGAAGCAATACAGCACCCAAGCCAAGAGAAAGGCAGGCAGAGCTGATAGTTTGCAGAACAAAGCTAGTGGACCTGTTTGTCCAGGGAACATGGGGTGCAAGTTGGCCTGAGTTAAGCTAATAAACAAAGAGCTTTACTGGCTGTAGAGCTGCTTCTGTAACTGTGCTCAAGCTGGGAATCTAATTATAGCCCTGCTCATCACTGAATACAGCCTTCAACCTGTCTGACCAGGGAGCCTAACAAGGGCACATGGAAAGCCACATAGGTCATCCAACAGCTCTATTTACATTGGAACCTGAACAGAGAGCACAGCCTGCCGTTTTCCCCATCTGTAGAGCAAAACTGGTGGCTTCACCTGACTATGGAATTCAGTGCACACTCTTGCTGGTTTGGGGTCTGAAAACAATAACCCATACAAGCTCTGGGTCCCATTTTGCTTCCCTGCCAGACCAGGGATGCTAACTCATGGAGTTATCTACTACAAATATAGTACACAGTCCTGACCATCTAATAAAACTAACCAGAGAATGCAAGCAACTGCAGAGCCATCTTGCAGCCTCACTTGAGTAGGGAACCAAGCAAGCAGTCATATCCAACTGTTCTCAGCCAGTGGAACACACCCCAACCCCAAAGCTCAGAGCTCGAGGAGTTGACTAATAACAGGCCCTCCCTACCCAAGGATGTTACCAGTAGACATTTCCATAAATGCAAACTCAGATGACTGGTGAACATCTGCTATTGCCAAAGCAAACCTGGAAAGTCTGGAAGAGGAGCCTCAATACTCAAGTGACCAGAAACCAGTGAAAGGAATCAAGGTTCAAGAAAGACCAGGCAAATATGACACCTCAAAAAGAAACTAATAAAGCTCTAATAACTGATCTTAAAGAAATGGAGATCTATGAATTGTCAGACGAAGAATTCAGAATAATCCCGTTAGTTTGTAAACTTCAGGAACACACAACTAAATGAAATTAAGAAAACAACACATGAACAAAACAAGGAGTTTGGCAAAGTGATAGAAACCATCTAAAAAGAAAAAAGAAAACAAACCTAGAGTTGAAAAATATAGTCATGTGTCACTTAATGATGGTAACACACTCTGAAAAATGCACTGTTAGGCAATTCTGTTGTGCAAACACCATAGAGTACTGCCGCAGACGGCACGGGCGGCGGATGTTTAGAAAGATTCTCGGCTGTCCGCGCAGCGCGAAAAGTTAAACTGCTGCGGGTCTCCTCCTCCTATTTCTCTAACTCTGAATCTCTTTTAAGGCAGTCCCGTGTTAAGGACTATAAAGAAAAAGTATTTACAGGGGTTTTCTCGGGCCTCGCTGCAGCTGCCTCCTCCTGTGATGGTCTCTGCCACCCCCGCAGCCGCCACCGCCTTAGCCCTCTGGGGAAGAAGGATAGCGCGAGTCCCGGGAGTGCAGTGACAGTCGGGGAGTTCCCGGGGCTGCAGAATAGGGAGGAGGGCGCGTGGGCAGGTCAGCTGGCAGGTGGCGAAGGGCGGCCGGCTCGGGCAACTCAGGCACCCTCGGTAGCAGCCGCCCAGAACCGCCCTGGCTCTGGCTAACAATACGAATGCGCGCCCCGATGGTTTTCCAGGTTTCTATGTTAAGTGTCCCGTCCTTAGGGAACCAAGGGCAAACCTGCTGAATGAAATCTACGGAACGATGTATTTGTTCCTTTGAGGTAGTTACACCGCGCCCCCGTAAAAGGGTGCATAACACCAATTCTCGTTCTGACGAGTGGGCATTTCCCATGATTATAAACAATTCTCATTCTGACGAGTGGGCATTTCCCATGATTATTCCTGAGTGATTATTAACTCTCCGCTCTACTCCCTGCTACTCTTATTATTATTATTATTATTTCTTTTTGTACTTACCGGGCCCCCGTGTAGCAGGCTCCTCTCAGACTCCCCGCTCCTTATGAAACAGACTCATCAGGTCAGCGCCAGGACTCCTGGGTCCCTGTTCGGGCGCCACTCTGCCGCAGCCTGCTGCGGCTAGGGTAGTCGTGAGTCAGGGTGAGGGATGATATTATTATTGT